>JAQIXU010000309.1:0-41466 GCA_034701245.1 Strigamia transsilvanica | reverse complement strand
ATAGTGAAAGTAGTAAAATAGTGAAAATAGTAAATAATAATGAAAAGAAGTTTAAAACAGTGAAAAATAGTGAAAAACAGTGAAGAAAATAGTAAACAGCAGTAAAGAATAGTGAAAAGTAGTGAAATACAGTGAAGAAAATAGTAATATACTGTAATAGTGAAAATATTAAATAGAAAATAATAATTAAAATAGTAAATAATATTGAAAATAGTAAATAATAGTGAAAATAGTAAAGAAAAGTGAAAACAGTAAATAATAGTGAAAAGTAGTTTAAAACCGTGAAAAATAGTGAAGAGTAGTAAAAAGTAGTTAAAAATAGTAAAAAACAACAAAGAAACTAGTAAACAGCAGTAAAGAATAGTGAAAAAGTGAAAAACAGTGGATAATAGTAAAAAGCAGTGAAAACAGTAAAAACTCGTGAAAAATACTAGAAAATAGTTGAAAATGGTGAACAACCGTGAAAGATAGTGAAAAATACTAGAAAATAGTTAAAAATGGTGAAAAACTGTAAAAGATAGTGAAAAATACTAGAAAATAGTTGAAAATGGTGAACAATTGTAAAAGATAGTCAAAAATACTAGAAAATAGTTGAAAATGGTGAACAACCGTGAAAAATAGTGAAAAATACTGAAGAATACATTAAAACGTTGTAAAAAATAGTGAAAAAGTGAAAAATAGTAAAAAGCAGTAAAAAAAATAGTGAAAAATAATATCATCTTCACTAATGTTTCGAAATTATTTCATTTTCAACGTCCACCAAGCGGAAAAAAAACCAAAAAAAAAAAAACAACCAAAAAACAGAAAGAATGAATTCAAATTTCAGTCTCATCAGTTCAACTTCAATCCAACCTGCGACCCCAACTCCGCGGCCCCGTTTACGGTCGACCGGTGGCGTGATCAGCATTCGCCGCGCTGCACTCGGTCCCCCTAACTTACATCTACAAAAAAAAAAAAAAAAAAAAAATCGCAAACGCAAACGCCCTTCCCAACCAAACGAACGCCCAACCAAAAAAAAACCCCACTCGCAACCCCTTCCCTTCGCCCTTAATTCCCCCAAACATCTCGCGGTTCCGTCGCGTGACGAAAATCCCTTCCCAAAAATCGAAACCAAACGATATCGCGTGCGTAGCCGCACAAGCGCATCGCACAAATTCCAACGCAACGCACCGCTCTACATTTCTTTAGGCGTCCACACCTCACCGTTGCACCTGGGGGTCGTTAACGAACGCGAGGGCCGAGCGAGCGAGAGAAAGCCGCGTTCGTTCGGCCGCTGTTTATCGGCTTAGTGTGGCGGAAATGATAGGAGGCCGTATTGGGTGGAAGAATCGATCGCCCGCTGCGTCTCCCGTGATAAGCATTGCCCGCGAGCGAACGTGCTGTCGTCAGGTGCGTCGACGACACCCGCGTGACGCCCAGACAAGCGGAGCCGCGTTCGCACTATCAGCACCGTTCGGGATTCAACCAACGTCACGTGATGTTGTAGAAAAAAGAAAGAAAAAAAATTATTTTTTTCCTTTTTCGAATTGCAAGGGTTCCATGATGGAAGGGACGGGCAAAATGATGGATCGGACGCCATGGTTCGTCGTGGATGCCCCTTGGGTTGAAAACACACGCGGGTTTATTGGCGGGGAGGAAAGGGGGGGTCACTGAAGCCCGAAAAACCCAAAAAAATAAATAAATATTTTTAAAAATCGATGCATTTCGGCGCCACGTGCCGCGAAATATTCGAAATGCGATTCCGTGTGCAATGCGATACGGTTTTGGTTTTGTTTAACCGGAAGTGACGTCTGATGGCTCGCCCTTTTGAAATCCGAGGTGGACTCGTCCAGTTCTTCCTCTTTCGCCTGTGTCGTTTGTGATGCTGGCAACGCGTTCCTCGCTCCCGACAAATCGCCTGCGGCAACTGGCGTGCCAAATACACCCCTCCACCCTCCCCCCTCTTCCTTTTTGGTGGCACCCCACCCTCCCCACCCCTTCCTCACTGCGATCGGTATCTCGTGCTGTGATTTACGGGCCCCATGGCGTTCCTCCCTCCATTCCCGCGTCCAACCCCCTATGTCTCACGCCTTTAATCAATTTATGCCGAAAAATACAAAATGGCCGCAAATATTTCCCCGAAAAAAAAAAAAAAAAAAAATTTATCGCTCATAAAATGGCGGATCGATTTTCTTTGATAACTCTTTCGACACGTTAAAAAAATCCAACATGGCGCTCGTTTTGAGCGAGGGGGAGACGCAATTCCAAGGCTGTCCGTTTAATTAAAATGGCATTGCAAAGTGCATCGTAAATTGAGGTAAGAGGGGGGGGTGCGGGGACGAGTGAGTGCGGCCATCGACGCCACGTCGGACGCGGGCACAAGAAAAAGATGATGAAAACGCGCGCGGAGTGACGAGAGCCGCGCATTGAGCGATGGAGACGAGGGAGTGCAGGACTAGGCGAAGGGGAAGGTCCATTCAAGAGATTTTTAATATGCGTTGGAACGTTGTGTTCTGAGGCAGAGTCGACGTAATTGCGTCCTGAATTACGTAAAGCGTTTAGCCGCGAGAGGGAGGGGTGGGGAGAGGAATGAAATGGGGGGAAGGGGAGCCGAAAGCCGCATCGCACGACGACGCCACTGACGAGTGATCAGGTGGCAGCCAACGAGGGAGAGAGAGGGCGCTTAATGGACGCGCACCTCGGCGCTGACGCATGCTCCGTCGCTCGTGAGTCACATTTCGCTTGTGACACACCTGGATAGCCAAAATCAAAAAGCGAAAAAATTTTGGGGGGTTTTTTGAGGAGAGGGGGGGGGGGGGGGTTTGGGGGTGATTTGGGTTCGGTTTTTTTGTTTCGTTGTTGAGTGTGATTGGTGATGGGAAAAATGTTTATTGTTGTGGGATGGGATAATTGGGTTTAATGCTGGAAATTCAGCGGTGTATGTCTAGGGGCCCCATTTTTAAAAAAAATATTTAAAAAATTTAAATTTTGTGTCTAAAGTTTAAATTATGTGTCTAAAATGTGCATATTGTGTCTAAAATGTGCATTTTGTGTCTAAAATGTGCATTGTGAGTCTAAAATGTTTATTTTGTGTCTAACATTGAAATTTTGTGTCTAAAATTAGAATTTTGGTCTAAAATTTATTGTTTTTGCAACTAAGCGGATTTGAGCACCAAGAATCTCACCTTTATAATTGGTCTGACCACGAGGGCCCTCCTATGTGCCTGAAATTACTGCCTAAGTGCACAGCATTTATGAGTCTAAAAACAAAACTTTTGTCTAAAATTTAATTTTAAAAAAAAATTCGACTGTCTAAGTGTATTTTTCAGTGCCCATTAGGAAAAGTAGGCACCGGCCCATGGGCCCCACGCCTTTTAGGGGCCCCGCGACAAGGGATCAAAATAATATTGAATTTGATTTTGAAAGAGAAGTTTGCCGGTTCGGACTGATAAAACAGTGCCAGCATCGCAATCGTAAAAGAATTTTTGAAAACATCAATATTCGTTTCTCAAGATTTTGTTGTTCAAAACGTGTTCGGATATAATTTGCAAAGTGCATAGAGGGCCCCAAGATTTCGACAACCTAAGGGCCTCTATATGGGTTAATCCGTCACTGTCTGGTTCCCAAGATGCCCACGCATGTGCCTAGAGGCCCCGGTGGAAACACCCTAACAACAATAGAGCAGGAGTAAACCCACACAAAAAATGCAAAACAACCCCCAAATTCACACTTACACAACTACAATAGACACCAATCCACCACTGACAAAGCCCGCACAAATTTATGAATAAAAATATTTCCTTCTCGTTTCCCGCAATAAAACAGCTAAGAAAGAGTAAACACTGCTATTTACGTCCACGAGAGTGAAATACAAACTTAACCCTGCATTTCATACCCACAAGAAAAATAAGCAATTTTTTCAAAAAACTATTTTTAAATTCCTAATCTAAAATCATCACGAAACTAATCGAAAAAACCCCGAAAAAACAACCCAAAAACCGGACAATCCTCGCAATTCCACGCCCAACACGAGCGAAACAAACAACGCTAGTTGCGTTATTGCAAATTCACGACAATACGAAAGCGTTGCATTTTATTTCGGGGACCGCAGTGCGCTAATTATCTGTTTGGGAAGTTGTTTAGGAACGCTGACAAGAAAACACACAACTGGCGTTGAGCCTCGGCGTGATATCGGTTGCCTAGCAACGCCAGTTGCTCATCACCACGTCGAATTTACTTTGCTGCAAACATCGGGCCAATAGGAAAAGAGACGGGGCCCCGAGACGGGTAAGACGAGAGAAGAAAAAAAAAACCTCGTTATAAGGAAATGACGTCAAATGGACGCACGATCTAAGGACCGCGGCACAACAGGGCCGCGAGCGAGGGCGGGACGCGGGAGACGAGGGCGTCGCGTGTGATTAGCGACCTTCGCGACCGTCGAGGGACGCCGCCATACGGGCAACCGGAAATTGGCTTAAAGCCGCCGTGGCGCCTGCTGGGACGCTCTACACTTTTTTTTTTATTCCCCTCTGGACTCCGCCCCTAGCGTAAATGTGCTGAAGGGCCTTTGGGAACAGCCAATTGGCGTTAATGACTACGATCCGCGACGCATCAACAACACGTCCAGAAAAAAATGAAATAAAAAAAGAAATGGAGGAGAATATGTCTGGTGCAGACGCGAGTGGTTGTGGTGTAAGAGAGTACAGGGTTGGGCACCTAAGGGGGTTGATGTATGGTTTCCTATTGATAAAATTGTGTATTAATTTTCTGGGTTGTGTTGTTCTTTTTTTTTCTTCTTTTTTTTTTTTGGGGGGGGGGGGGTATCGATTGGATGGTCGGAGTGGGAGTTTGGGTTAGAGAGGGCAAAGAAATCGTGTTGGTGGAAGTGGTTTTGGTTGATTATTTGAGTAGGTTTGGTCAGATCTTTTAGAGTTTGGTAAAATTGGTTATAATTTTTAGATTTTTTGGAATTTTTTTGCATTTTTGTAGGATTTTTCTGGATTTTTGTAAATTTTTTGGAATTTTTCTGAATTTTCGTAGGATTTTTCTAATTTTTTTAAGGATTTTTCTGAATTTTTTTTAAAAGCATTTTTCTGAATTTTTCTAGAATTTTTCGAAATTTATCAGAATTTTTATCAGAAAAGTTTTAACTTTTAAAGATTGTTCACGGTTTCTCACAAAAATGCTTCATTTTTCGAAATTTTTCGAAATTTTTCCAAAATTAACACAATTTTTTCCAACCATCTTCACCTTTTCTGAATTCGCCTTCAATCTTTACAAATTTTTCACATTTTTGCGAAAATCTTCAATTTACCACAATTTCTATCATAAATTTGCTATTTTTCGCAATTTTCCACAACTTCAAACAAACATTTCTTACAATTTTTCACAATTTCTCCATACACATCACACTTCCACCAACCATCTCAATTTCCCATCACATTCCCCCAAAACCTCCCACACTCCTTCCCAAAAATCCTTCAAAACCAACCAAAACATACCCAAAACTCCCAACACCACCCCCAAAACCCCCTCACCCACCACCCCAAACCTTCATTTCCCTAAAAAAAAAAACCCCAATATTTATTCAACCAAACCCGAATTTCCAACATGTTTTTCCACTCGTATTCGGCACTCGAGAGTTGTGACAGTCGTACATCCAAATCGCACGATACACCCGCTCAACACTGGCGCCAAAGTCGACATAGCGCATGCGTATTTCGTCTTTTTATCTCGCCCGACTTTTCCTCATCCTCTCCCTCCTCCTTCCTTTATGGCGTTAATATTTTATCGCTGGCGGGCAGGCGACTCCCTACCCGCCCTTCCTCGCCCCTCCCTCCCTCCCCACCGAGCCAGGAAGGAACAACACCCTCGCCACCCCCCACTTTCCCCACTCGTGACCACGTCGCGTGACGCTACTTCCGGACACGACGCCTCGGTAAACGAGAAAACGCCGGCGACTAAGCGCAAACGCCGACGTCTCGCTATTTTTAATGCGCCCGATGCGACTTGATGGCACGTTTAATCTGCGTCGCCATGGCAACGAGACGTCGTCCGAAAATTAAAAGGCAACGGATTCACAGAGCGAAGGCAAGGAAACGCCTGACCGCCGATAATCCCGACGCGCGGGCCTAGTCGCACGAGAGTGGACATTGCATCGGACGCGTTCCTTCGCAGGAGGGTGGAGGACCCATCCCCCTCGTTGCTCGCGACCGACCGCGCATCGTCGAAGCCGGCGGCGCATTAAATCGGGTGTGCGTGTCATGCAGGCGTCCGCAGCGTTCCCTTCTTGTTATGCTAATCGTGGCAGTGCGTGCTGCGTTGAATAGCGAACGCGGCTCCCACCCGCTGACACACGAGGGGAAGGAAACGCCGGAAGGGAGGAGCAGGGAAGGAAGGGGGATTAAGGGGAAACGGGGGAGAGCGCGGTCAGGGAAGAGCTAGAGTGGCGCTGCTAACGAGCGGACGTGCGTTGGCAACGAAGCGAACGAGGGACGCGGGTGAGAAAAATCAGACGCTGCAAAGGAAAGGAAAAGAAAGAAAGAAAATTAAAGACGAACAACGGAGGTGGAATTAATCGCGGGCAAAGAAGAAAAAAAACTAATTTAGTGGCGAAAGGGGGTCATCGAGAGAAAAACGCGTGGTCGTTGGTCAAGGGGGGAAAAATGGGCTCGACTTTCACTTTCCGCTTGCAATGGGAGAATACGCACGGATCCAGCGTGTTGAAATTCAAATTTCAACGTATTTCGCTTCTCCCGGTTAATTGCACGGATCGAGGTTTTTCGGGGCCTAGAGCTTATTGAAGTCCAATGGGGGCCCCATTTTTCGTTACATTAAGAATCTTTAAATTGGGGTTTAAAATTTATTTTTGATAACATCAAAATCAATTTTTGTGGGCCCTTGGGGGCCCAGGGCTTAAGCTTTATGTAGATCGGCCCCTGCGTCTGGGCCCAGGGCCGCCTCGGATGTTGGTTTTTCGGGTACCGGATTGAAAGGGGCCCCAAACTTTCAAATTTCTATGAAAATTCTTAATTGATAATTGCTATGACAAATATTTCGGGGCCCAATTAGTAACTTTTTCCCAAAACCTCTCGTCCGGGGCCCCCTCGCTAAGCGGGATTCCGCATCTAGTAGTTCCGCCGCTGCAGCGATCCGATTCCCGATTTGACCAACTTTATGCGACCTCGATATGATAAGTCTGGAAGTCACGTTCGTCATTGCTTCTTTCTCCGTCTGCTGGGAAATCGAACCCGATCTGAACCCCGCTACAACGAAAATACATTCCACACAAAGTCCAAGAAAAAAATAATTTTTTTTCCCCTTTCCCGCGTAAATATATATTTTTTATCCATATCTCGTGTGGGCTGGTGGAAATTGAACCCGTCGCGACCCCGATATAATAAAGTTCACGCGGTGGGTGCACTAAGCGAGCGAAAGCGCGATGTTTTTCCGCCGTGAAGGTGCGAGAAAAAGGTGTAGAAACGGACGGAAATGGTTGGGGGTGTGCAGGGGAAGGGTCAATGGACGCTCGTGAACTCGTGTAGGAAGCGAAACCCAAGTGCAGCGCAGAGTTTTTGGCTCGTGAATGGCCTGGGCTCGCGGCCACGACGAAACGGACGCCCGGCCGACACGGACGCCATCGAGGTCAGGGCTGTGGCCAGCCACGGACGCCTCCAACCGACCTCCGCGGGGCAAAAGAGGTGCCGGCGAGGGATCGGGGTCGAGCGGACGCTCGGTCCGGATGGGTGTGCATAGTGATGAGACGCGATGACGACGAGCATTTGATATGTGGGCGCACGTGCGCGTCCTCGTGCCAGAGAATAGACGCTCGAGGAAAGATGTGCCAATGGGGAGGTGGAGCGAGAAGGGAGACGCGAGTCAACAGCACAAGATAAACGAGCGACGGCGCGAGCGACTAACGAGGCCGGCGGGGAACGCGGTCACAGACGCCAGCCATAATTGCACCGCCAGAAAGAAACGAGCGACGCCCACGGCTACGGATTCCGCCGCGTTCGTCGAGGGGAAGTTGAAGTTCTAAAAAAAAAAAAAATAAAAAAAATAATTTTTTTTTTTATTCGTCAGACGCGGAGTTAGAGACGCTGAGGGAGGAATAAAAAGACGGCGTTTATTAGGGATGAAGAAACGTCCGATCGACCCGTAGGTGAAACGCGAAGGGAGGTTTAGGGACGAAGCGTTCTTCGAGCGAAATCCGGTTGGCGTTCGTTCGTTGGTCGCGGACCTTCCCTTCTTTCTCCCCCTCGGCCCCCTCGCCCTCCCTCCCCCGGCCGTCCTTAGCAACGCGGCGCCAGAGGCCGCGTGGGATGGTTGATGCATTCCCTGGGGCCTCGAGGGATTCGAGCGGGGAGGGAGGGAGTGTACGAGGGAGAGGAGGATGGAGGCCACCCTGGCGTTCGTGTGCTGAATTCGACGCTCTGCCGCCCGCGGGGACCCCTGGTAAGGTCCAAGTGAGGCTGATCGCGGGGAGGGAAGCAACGAGGAATAAAAATTGCCTCGCAATCACTGTTCGTTGGGATTGCGACACACACTCGCGTTTCTTTTTGGATTAAGTATTAGAGATGCATGCTGGGAGAGGATGGGAGATGGCTGTGTGGTTTTTGTTTGTTTTGTTTGTTTTTTGGTTTTATTTATTTTTTATAAACTAATTCGTGGATTTGCGAATTGTTTGGTTTTTTTTGGTTTTTTTTTTGGGTTTTGTGATGTTGGAAACTCAATGGAAGAAGGTAAAAGGTAAAAGAAAGTTGGAAAATGGAGAAGAAAGCCGAAAAAGACTGGGAAAAAAATCTGGGGGATATATAAGCTAAATAAAATATAGAAAAATACAAAAGGCGAAAAAAATGTCAAATCAAACACGAAACTGCCAAAGAAAACAAAAAACAACTTGAAGAAATTCTAAAAGCCAAAGAAACCCAAAGTAAAACTTTTTTTAAAAAAACCGAAAACCGAAAGTAAAACTAAAAAACCCGAAAAGCCAAACTAATTTGAAGGAAAAACCCGAAAACCGAAAGTAAAACTAAAAAACCCGAAAAGCCAAACTAATTTGAAGGAAAAAACTCAAAACTCAAGAAACCCAAAGTAACACCCAAGAAACCCCAAGCAAACAGAATTTAAAAAAACCGAAAACCTAAGAAAACCCCAAATAAAACTTAAAAAAAAACGGAAAACCCAGGTAGATTTCTAAAAAACCCAAAGTAAAACTACCCTGAAAACCCATGAATACCCAAAATATAACACAAAAAAACCCAAAACCCATAATAATTAGAAAAAAAAACCCAAAAACCCAAAGTAAAACTAAAAAAACCCGAAAACCCAAAGTAAAACCAAAAGAAACCCAAAAACCCACAAAACCCAAAACCAAAAAAATTAAAACCGAAAAATATTTTCTCCTCGCCGTACCAAATACATCTCCGATCCTAAGCACTTTGCATCTAACGACATAAAAAAAAATAATGAAAAATTTATTGGGGATTAATATCGACCTTATCTCGTTATTCCTCCTATCTACCATACGACTATCGACTACGCCCGCGTCTGGCGATAATAAAGGCGTGTGTTGCGTGACTCCCGAAGAACAGATTAAAAACCGAAAGTTCAATTTTCGAAATGCGTCAAGCACTTTTCACTTTCTCGATAAAACCAAAAGATACCAACCAACCCAAAACAAAAAACCCCAAACCAACGCTCAATAACCAACCAAACCCCCACACCAAATCGATTTCCAATCACCGAAACCGATCCCCATGAACCCCCCGACATCCCCCTCCCAAAAAACGCATCCCCAACACGAAAACAAGCGCGCAAAACGAGAAAAGAAAGGCACCGTGCAGCCTTGAGCGGCCTCTTTCTCTTTCTCTCTCTTTCGGCGCAACGTCTTTGTCGGCGGCTGAGCTCGTTAGACGTAAGGTGCGAAGGCGGAGGTCGAAAGGTGGCGCTCGCACAGCCTCCGCATTTGCCTCATCCCTTCCACCACTTCGACCCTCCATTACCCTCCCCTACCCCTCCCTCATATTCACGCTCGTCCCCTAACAAGCGGTTTGTGCTCTGGCACAAGAGACGACGCTTCGCTTAGTGTCATTCATTATTCATCAGAGCCGCCAGTCGGCGCTGAATTAAACATGACGTCACAGAGCCATTAATTTTGCAGCTGCCCTATCGCAGTCGCCACCACGTCGTTCAAGCCCCTGGCGGTCACGGATACAACGAAACGTGGCGATGCAATGCCGGCTGCGTTGCGCTTGTAGCGGGGGCCACTTAGAAATCTCCTCTCCGCACAGACGCTGGCGGATCGATCAGAACCCCCAGCCCCGAACCACCCACACTCGACTCAACTCTTCGCTTCCTTCACGACCCCCGTCCCCGTATCCGCTTTCACGCTGTCACTGCTCGTCACACATTTGAATATCGCGTTTCTTTGTAGGGGGGTTCCATTTTCAATTAGCGATAGAGGTCGTGGACGCGTGCAATTAATCGCCGACGGGTGTTTTGCGTGCGGGATCGACGCGGAACGTGATTCTTGGACGCCGAATTTCAGTCGCGCTCAATATCTCCAAGATTGGCCCAGTGGCGTACTGGCTCGGCACAGGGGCCCCGCGACCACAGAAAATGGGCCCCTTATTTTGCTATGATTTCGGCCAGATGTCGTCATTTCAGGCCCCGAACCGAAGCCCCACACAGCAAATATTTCGGGGCTTCACTAATAACTTTTCCCCGAAACCCCGCAAAGCCTCCACCCGTGGGCCCCCTCCTGCATTGCGGGCAGGGGCGGATCTACACAGGACTAACGGGACTTAAGCCATGGGCCCCCAAGTGTCAAGGCCCCACAAAAAATTGCTTTCGATGTTATTAAAAATGAATTTTAAACCCCAATTTAAAGATTCTTAATCTAACAAAAAATGGGGCCCCATTGGACTTCAATAAGCCCTGGGCCCCAAAAAACCTAGATCCGCCCCTGATTGTGGATACGGCTTGTACACTCAGCGGAGCCCCGAACTGAATATTTTTGGGCTCCGCTAATAACTTTTTCTCGAGGCCCCGCAATGCTGACGTGGGCCCCCTGCATTGTGGGTACAGCTGGTACGGCACTGAATTGGCCCCAAACCGAGACGAATCTTTTGTCGGAGGGGAGGGAATCGGTCGGTGGCGTCGATTTGTTCGTTAATGACGCACCCGTCCGCCTCCGCCTCTTGCCAATACCGTTTCGCGTACCCGATGCGTTCTCTCGTGTGTTCTTCCCTCATCGGTGGATTGGGGATTAATAATGCTCACCTCCCTCTCGACCATAAAAATTATATGACGTTTTTAAGGTTGTTGTTGCGAGGGTAAGTGCGCGTTGCCTGGCAACGGGGGGAAGAGGGGGATCGAACTCAACACATCGAGGAATTTCAAAGACGGTGTAAGTCTTTGGAAGAAATGTTTTGACTAATCAGTGAATGGTCGCCTTTTTCGATTGTGCAGTGCAGGTTGATTATGAATCAATCGAGTGTGGCGTTGGGTGGCAGAGAACGCGTGGAATGATTGAGGTGGTTCTCAGAGTTTTTGGGCTTGGTGACGTCATTTCCTGCTTGGTTATTGAAGATGACGTCAGGGATTTGAGTTTTAACTCGTGCGTGACATCATAATTTTGGGAGATGTGTTGATCCGTAAATGAGTGATGTAATTGTTTGCTGTGACGTCATTTTTAATATGAGTTTCGGTTTGTTAGTTGGTATTAGCTGACGTAAGAGAGCAAAAATATTGTTTTTGGAAAGTTGTGAATTTTCGCATTGATTTCGTGGTAAAAATGAAAAATCCACAATTTTCGCATCAAATATGAACAAAAAAACCAAAATGTCTCAATTTTTGCGTCAAATCTCACCAAACATTTTTTAAAAAACTCAATTTTCGCATCAAATTTCAGCAAAAAAAATAAAAAGTCTCAATTTTGCATTAAATTTCACCAAAAAATTGAAAGTTTGTAAATTTTCCATCAAATTTGAGCAAAAAAATCCAAAATTCTCACTTTTTGCATCGAATTTCACCAAAAAATTAAAGGTTCGTAAGTTTCCCTATTAAATTTCACCAAAAAATCAAAAATTCATAATCTTCCAATCGTAATTCACAAAGAAACTCAAAAATTTATAATTTTCGAATCAAATTTCCCCCAAAAAATCAAAAATCCTCAATTTTTGCATCAAATTTCACCAGAAAATTAAAAGTTCATACGGCCCCTTCCAAATTTCACCAAAAAACCAAAAATTCATAATTTTCCAATAAAAATTCACAAAGAAAATCAAAAATTCATAATTTTCCCCAACAAATTTCAACGAAAAACGTCAAAAATTCAAAAAACCACAAATCCCGCACCAAATTTCCCCCAAAACAAAAAAAAAACCCAAAAAACCCGCGAATTCTCAACTAAATTCCACTTTTTCCTTGCTCTAATTCTCCCAAATCCATTCATTTATTTCCCCCTTCTCTCTCCTCTCTTCTTTTCTCTTTTTTCCCCCGTTGCAATGCCAAGCAAATTAGCGTCCGGGTTCTAGTCGGCATTTCAATCAC
Source organism: Strigamia transsilvanica (assembly GCA_034701245.1). NCBI lineage: Eukaryota > Metazoa > Arthropoda > Chilopoda > Geophilomorpha > Linotaeniidae > Strigamia > Strigamia transsilvanica. The sequence continues at coordinate 28,932 of JAQIXU010000309.1, read as the reverse complement.
AAGACGCAATTTCCTTCCCAAGGGCATGTGGCTCGCAGAGGAGGAGGATCGAACGCCGAAGGCCCCTCACCTGCGATCACAGTGGCCAGTCCGGTGGAGGTGGGGTGCTCACAAGTGGCGAGATGCGAACTACGTTCAACGTTTCTCTCTCCACCGCCCGCCCCTGCCCCTCGCTGCCATGCCTGAACGAGCGGAATCCAACTTTCTCGTTGCCTAGCAACCGAACCTAACGATAAGCTCGGCTGGATAAGGGACGCAGACGAGAGCCCAGCTGGCGCGTGTCACACCCCCGCCTCCTGCTCGCCAAAAATCTCCTCGCGACCACTTTTTCTCCCACCCGAATGACGTCACACGTCACGCGTCGTCATTAAATCCATTTCTACATCAAAAAAAAAATAATTTTTTTTTATCCGAATTTTTTGTCGGTCGGTTATCTGTGGCGTCTGTTTTTCTAGTGCGCGTCTCCTGCACCCAACCTCGTACGAGTCGAGGGGGCAGCGTCGTTGGACTCGCCTAATCTAGCGCACGTGTTCCATTGATCACGCGCCGCTCACTAATCAGGAGGAACGCCAGCGGGCGAACGAACGCTGCCGCAGACGAACGAGAGCGACCTCGTTAAGGCGAACGATGCCCTCCGTTACAGTCAAACGAAAGGGCGGAAGTTTCGTTCCGTGTGCAGTGTTTTGGTCGACACGGAACGAACCGCTTTAGTATTAGTCTCTTTCTTCCGTCGAGCGCGTCCCATTTCACCTGAGAAATGAAAAGTGCGTCTGATTGTACATTAGGAACGCGGGGGGGAGAGGGGGAAGGGCATTTTACACTCGAAGCTTCGGGGATTTTTTTTTTTTTGTTTTTTTTTTTTTTTGGTGGGAAAAATTGAAAATTAAAAAAGTAAACTGGTGCTTTGAACGATGAACGGGTTTTTTTGTTTTGGTTGGTGAGTCTGGTGTGTTTTTAAAGATCAGATGTTGGGAGTTGTGAAGGTTTTTGTTTTGCTTTTGTTTTGTTTTGTTGTTGTTGTTGTTTTTGGGTTTTTTTGTTTAGGTTTGGGGTAATTGGAATGCGAATTGTTTTTGGGGTGAATGGATCGGATGAGATTGAGATCTGTAGGAAATAATTTTAGGATTTGAAGTTGTGATGTGTTTTGTAGGAATTTGAGGGTTTATGTGTGAGGGGAAATTTGTGTTTGACGCAATATTCGAGGGATTTGATTAGAATTTGTGAGGAAATTTGAACGTTTTTGTGATTTTATCCCTCGAACGTGACATATTCAGCCGTTGCGACTAAAAGTCTTTTGGTGAAACAACGTTTTTCAATTTTCCCTAAGAAAAAATTCAACTTTATCTGGCTGAAATGACGAAAAATCAGTTTTTAAATTTTGTTTTTCAAGCTGTAATCACGAAAAAGTAAAATTTGTTTCCAGCTGAAATGACAAAAAAATTTTTTTTAATTTTTCCAGCCGAAATCACGAATAATTCAATTTGTTCAATTTTTTTCCAGCTGAAATCACGAAAAATTCAACTTTTCCAATTTTTTCCCAGATGAAATCAAGAAAAATTCAACTTTTCCAATTTTTTCCCAGATGAAATCAGGAAAAATTCAATTTTTCAATTTTTCCACCCGAAATCACGAAAAATTCAATTCTTTTCCAGCTGAAATGACAAAAAAAATTCTATTTTTTCCAGCCGAAATCACGAAAAATTCAATTTTTTCACTTTTTCCAGCCGAAATCACGAAAAATTTAATTTTTAAAATCTATTCCAGCTGAAATCACGAAAAATTCAATTTGTTTAATGTGCTTCCAGCTGAAATCACAAAACAAATTCAAAATTTTTTTCCAAACTGAAATCACGAAAAATTCAATTTTTCCATTTTTTCTACCCGAAATCACGAAAAAAAAAATCAATTTTCCCAGTTTTTTCCACCCGAAATCACGAAAAATTCAATTTTTCCAATTTTTTCCACCCGAAATCACGAAAAAATCAATTTTCCCATTTTTTTCCCAACCCGAAATCACGAAAAAAAATCAATTTTCCCATTCTTTCCCACCCAAAATCACAAAAAAACAAATTTCCAAAATCCCCTCCCCAAAAACCCCCCCAATTTCCCCCACCTAAAACCCCCCAAAATCCAACTTTCAAAAATCACCTCCACCTGAAATCACCACAACAATTTCCTCTCACATGCACCCAATACCATTTTCCACGAACAACACAAAACCCGACCGCAAAGGATGAAATTCCAGTTCCAAACCAACGAAACCCAACTCCCCCTGCCCTAAAAACGACCGCTCTCGTATCCGTATTGTTAGAAAAATCCTCCTATTTCTCATTCCTTTAATTAACGAATTTATTCCAACACGTCGCACCGAAATGCGCTGCAAAAACCCCGAAATTGAGCAAAGAAGTAGGAGAAAAGTGCGCACCAAGTCAAAAGGCCATTGCATTTAGCATTTAGGGCCAAGTGTGCGTTCCGGCAATGGACGGACGGACGGACGGACGCCTCCTGCCGGTCGTCGTGGCGGTTGCCTGGCGGCGGGTGTCACGTGAGATCGATGAGAGGCAGCAGCGCCCGCGGAGCAACGAGCGTGACCGCGTGCGCTCTCTCCCGCGCACAGGGTCACGTGGCAGATTAGATGCACGCGTCCCCCTTCCCGCTCGTTCCACCTCGCTCCCTCCATCGACCTCCCTTCCCCTTGCCTTCCCTTCCCCGGCTTTTACTCTTCTTGCGGCGCACGGAAGAGGTCAGGTTGACGAGCCAAGGTTGAAAAATCATCCGCCAGAGCTCAAAGGATTAAAAGAGGAATTTTTATTTCCTGCGTTGAGAACTGCGTCGCTCGCTCACTTTAAAACCTATCGTTAAAGACCCGCATTTTTGGGTAAATGTATACTGGGTTGGTTTTTTTTTTTTTGTCGAAGACCAATAAAACGTTAATTTTGGATGGGAATTGTTTTTTTTTGGGGGCAATGAATTCGACATTTGGTTAGAGGATTTAATTTTTTTTTTGCGATGTTTTGTTAGAAATTAAATTGAGCGCGCAAAATTCGGCGTTTTGTTGGGGAATTGAATTTTTGTGCATAAAATTTTCGACATTTTCTTAGAAAATGTACATTTTTGGGTTGTAAATTCGACATTTTGTAATAAATTTTTGTGCATAAAATTCGACATTTTGTTCGAAAATAAATTTTTGTGCATAAAATTTTCGACATTTTGTTCGAAAATGTACATTTTTGTGCAGTAAATTTGACATTTTGTTCGAAAATAAATTTTTTGTGCAGTAAATTCGACATTTTATTAGCAGATTAAATTTTTGTGCATAAAATTTTCGACATTGTTAAAATATGTACATTTTGTGCAGTAAATTCGACGTTTTGTTCGAAAATAAATTTTTGTGCATAAAATTCTACATTTTGTTAGAAAATGTTCATTTTTGTGCAGTAAATTCGACATTTTATTAACAGATTAAATTTTTGTCCACTGCATTCGGCATTTTCTAAGAAAATTAAATTTTTCGTAATAAAATTCCAGATTTTGTTAGAAAATGTACAATTTTATGCAGTAAATTCGACATTTTGATATAAAATTACATTTTTGTGCATAAAATTCGATATTTTGTTAGAAAATGTAAATATTTGTGCCGAAAACTTGATATTTTGTTAGAAAATCTAAGCTTTTGGTTAAATTTTCGACATTTAGTTCAAAAATCTAATTTCTTTTAATCTAAACCCGACATTTCACATCTTTTGTGCACAAAATCCGACATTTTCTTATAGAAATTCCAAATGTTTTTGGAGCGTGTACATATTTTGCCACTAAGAATTTCATGCTAGTATTTGATAGTGGAATCTTTATTTGTTTTTTTCTGCTCTTTCCACTCAACTAAGCAGTATATAAGACAAGAAATCTGGACATTTTAAACATCATTCAACAATTGTTTATCTTTTCCCCCTTAGAGCTTTGCTGCGCTGCACCAACAAAAACAATTTCTCTCTTCTCATCGGAATAACATCGAACGACAATTTCGAAATAATTTCCCTTCGATTCTAAGCATTCAATACAATTTTCCCCAACAAATTAACACACTTTATACTTCCCTCAAATAAAATAACTTTAAAAAAAAAAAACTACATTTTTCGCCATTATTTTCACATTTCCAACAAAAAATCCGAAATATCGACCAACTTCCACACATTTCGACCAAAAAAAAACCTTCAAAATTGTTTGCAGGAACCTTAAAATTCTAACCCCTTACGCCCTTTTGTTTGTCCACAGCCGCGGAAAATTAATTTCAGCATTTTCGGTTATTACGCACAAGCGAATTTATACATTTTTAGGGCCCCCAAATGATTGAGGGGCCCACGCATATATATTTAGGTGATTAAATACACCAGCTCCAACTCCCACACCCCTAAAAAAACCTAGGGCCCTATAGACCCCGAATTAATTCATTGCGGTTTTGTCTAAATACTTTTAAAACCATTCCCCCATGTTATTCCTACGGGAAGGAAAATTTCCCCCAAAATTTCTCAACAAATTTCAACAAAAATCAAAATTTCCACGTGAAAAACAATTACATTTTAATTCATCTCCCCCAGACTTAATATTTAAACAACTTTACAAAACTTTACCAAAAAAAAAAAAAAATTAAAATAAAAAAAAAAAAAAATTTTTACAAAAAAAAAAATATATAAAACTTTCAGCCAGTAAAAGCAAACAGCAATCCCTATATTGGAAATGTTAAATTTATACCCCGCCTTCTTAAGACTGCAAATTTTTCACGTGAAATTCCCTATTTTTCTAGCACCAGTTATAGCGCAGTATTCGGCTGGAAACGTTCGTCAGTTGCCATAGAAACGCTCCAAAACCCAAGATCGATGGGGCTTCCCTGCGTGCTGTTGTAGAAGCCCACTTACTTTACCCCTCATTTGCTTTGACGGACCCCGTTAAGTCACGTGATTTCAAAACTCACTCCCGTGTTATTAAATCCAAACAAATTCCCCAATCAAAAAACTCGCATTCAAATCGCCACAACCCAAAACACGCAAAAAAATAAACAAAAAATTCGCACAAACTTCGCAGAAACAAAAAAAAAATCCGAAAAAAGAAAAAAAAGAGCAGAGACGCGAACAGTTCGCTGTACCGGGGTTCGTTCAGCCGGGGAGATTCAACAGTCGCGTCAAGAAGCGCGCTCGCGTGCCTGGCGTTCGTGACGCATCACTACAGACCCCCCTCCCACCTTCCCTTGCCTTCTCCAGCCCCCCTCCCACCTCCCCCTACCTCTTTCTCTTCCTTCCGAATTCGCCTTCCACGCACTGCACTAATGAGTGAAATCGACCTGGCTGCGCGCGCATACACCACAACATGGCGCCTTGTGCTGTCAACGCAACTTGAGTGGGGGAAGGGGTTGGCAGGATGGGGATGGGGGATGGAGGGCGCCGAAATGACAAACTCAAACTAATCCCTTTTACATTCTTGCTCCACCCGTGAATTAAATACGTGAAAAATGCAAGCTCTGATTTTTATTTTGAAATTGGAGTTGCCACCATTTTTTTTTTTTTTTTATAAATTTTTTTTTTTTTGGTTTTTTGGGATATATCGAGTTGAAGTGTGTCTGAAATGTGTTGCCGAGGTCAAACTGTGCTCGCCGGTCGGTCCGAATTTCAACAGTTGAAACGCGATTTCGGTGTTAAGCCTAATTCCCATAGATTAACACGCGATAAAATTTTGCGCAATTTGAAAACTCTTCAAAATCTTCCTCAACCTCATCACAACAAAACCGCATTCATTTCGCAAAACAAGTGGCCTGAGTGCATATCACTTAGAACCCAGTGTCCTGCACTTTTACGACGATTCAAATTGCGTTTCAACCCATTTCGGACGCCCAAAAAAAAAAAAAAAAAAAAAAAAATCCGGAAAAATCCGGAGGAAATGTTAGGGGGATTAAAGAGTTAAGCGCAAAGGTGCAAAGTGAGGAAATGACGTGTACAAAGTTGAAGGGAAACGCGATTCATATCGAGATGACGACATGGAGAAAGGGAAAAGGGATGACGCCCCTGCGTTGCAGTTGCCCTTCCCCTCCATCAGTCGGGCGAACGCGTTCTGGCGCGCCATATTGATCGCACTTCCTCATCCTCACGCGCGAGAACGCAGAGAGAGACGTGCAGCGAAGAGGGCGGGGGCGCAAAGGGGTGACGCGAGTGTGAGAAGGAGGGTAACGCAGGCAGGGGGCAGCTCGCACGTGACCCTAAAAGATCACATGGCATCTGCCCTCTGCAAACCTGCCTTCAGCTGTGAAGGGGATGATGGGAAGAGACGCAGCTGCAGGCTTCCTATGGTCACGTGAAACAATGGATTTAGATGAGGATGGGCCGGGATGGGCCCCGCAAGGACCCGGATGGGCGCGAACAATGCAATAATACATTCGAATCGGGTGTAGTTAATGTGTTGAGGGGAAGCCGACCTTTTTTGTGAGTTGTTGTTCGATGTGTTGTTTGGGTGAGGTGATTAGTGCTGGGGAAAGTTTGAATGATGATTGGGTGGTGAGGAGTTTTGAGTGCGCAGTTTTGCAGTTGGGTTTTTGTCAGATCGGGGTTTAGTTTGAAGAAAGTGAGGTTGATTTTTGTTTAATCAATCACGTTTAACTGGTTTCGGTGATGCGGGGACGAGAAATTTAAAAGAAATTTAAAATAATGATAAAAAAAAATTATTTTTTTTTGAAATTAAGGAAATTGTTTTCGACAATTATTAAATATTGGAATTGAAAACAAACACTTGGGAAGTGTTTTCGACAATTAAAAATCAATATTTTCCCGTAGTTTCAAGCGGGGGATGAAAAACGGATGGAAAAACGGATAAATTATCAATTTTCGCTAATCCCGCACCGAAAAAAATTTTTTTTTTTTACAATTTTTATTTTTTTGTTTGTATTGGAGGCCCCGAATTCATTGACAAAATAAAAATAAACAAAATAAAAAATAAAATTTTTTTTTAAGGGAAAAAAAAAAACAAGTGAAATTTACTGGAAACCGGAGGGTGGAAAAACTCAGAGTTGGTTGAGCGACGCCCTTTGGTCGATGGTATCGACACGAAACGTCGCACATTGCACGAATGCGTGTCTGAAAAAAAACTTTTTCGTGAAGAGTTTAAATGGACAGCGTTTAATAGTGGAAAAATATTTCGCTTTTGGAGCGTTTCTGCTCGAGTTTGTCGTATGGCAGGCGAATCGTGGAAGGTGTAAGAGGGAACGCCTCAAGGGAGACGCGTTCGTAATTGTTCTCGAGGATCGATACGGGCACCATCGATTCAAAGTGAGGGACATCCACGGGGGAGAACTCGAAATATTTCCCAATCGACACCCAGCAACGCGCACAACCTCATTACCACGAAAAGCGTCGGCGCTTCAACTTTAAAAACGCTTGCGTTCCAGCTACGGACCTAGCCCTGGGCATTCAAAACGTTGCTCATTCCCGACGGAAAAAGCGAATAAAAAATGTACGCCGGAGAAACGCTGAAAAATTAAAAACTCGACCCGACAAACGAAACGAAAATCAAATAAAAACAAAAATAAAAACAATTTTTTTTTTTTTTAAAATTGCAAAAATAAAAAATAAAAAATAAAAATTATTTATAAATAAATTGATAATTTTCTTTTTTATTTTCCCGTTTGTAAAAACAAGCCGATGAAAAAAAAAAAAAAAAAAAAAAAAACATTTTCAAAAAAGACACGAACGCAATGAACAAATTCCACCCGAATCAAATTGCGAGGTGTTAAACAGGAAACTGATCACGTGCTGCAACACGTCATTGAAATGGACGCGTCCAGTGCAAGAAAAGAGGCAAAAAATAGGGATGATGGCAACAGGTTTGAAAATTCCTCACCGAACAACAAAAACCGACAAAAACTCCCCAAAAACTCCCCAAAAACAGAAAAAACCAAAACACCCCCCCTCCCCCTCCCCACCCCCAAAAAAAACCCAAAATTTCTCGACCAAAAAAAATCAAACGGAGCCGATTGTCGCTTACTCGCGTCTGGAGTTGCGAGCCAAAATCAGACGCCACCAAAGAAGAAGAAAACCTCGTCCCCCTCTCCTTCCTTCCTCCTCCTCTGTTCCCCACTTGCGTTCCTCCTCCCCTCGTCCTCACCCCTCATTCTCCCCAACCCGACGTGAGACGCCGCGGGCCCCCCCAAAAAAAACGCCACGGCCAGCGAACCGAAGCCACTCGATACTGCCACCCCCCTCGCCAATCGCACGGACCACGGGTGGTGATGGTGGTGCCTGCGGCCTCGAACAAAAGGCGCCGCTGGTGCACGCCAAGCCCGCCTATAACAAACGCGCGACCCCGCTACAACGACTCGACGCTCCTCGCTCGTTCTAATCTGCACTACACAGGAAACGTAAAAAAAAAAAAAAAAAAAAAAAGAAAAAATAAAAACGAAAAAAAAAAAAAAAAAAAGTGAAAAAAATGCCGCCTGAGCGCCGGAGAAACCAGGGTGGGAAACGAGGTCTTTCGTTCGCAGTCACGTGACACGAGCAGCAAACGTTGGATCGATCGTGCGAGCCATTGTCGAACGCGTTGTCGACCTTGTTGCTAAGGCAGGGAGGGGTGGGCGCGTTGGCGATGCCCCGAGGTGCACGGAGGGGTTCGACGTGACCCCTCCCGTCGGTCGTTCCCCGTCCCCCTCCCTCATTACAACGCAAAAAGCGCGTTCGTTACTTCGTGTTTGCATTCGCGTTCGGCCGCGTGGGCGTGTTTGCAGTAAGAAGGCCGACGCGTCCGATTGACCATCTGCGCGTTTCGTCTCAAGGCACCCGTCGCCGGAAGCGCGTCTCCCTTTCCCCTCCCCGGCGTCGCTTGTCATCAGCATCGATCGAGGTGGCGCGCGGGGAACCCAAACGATCCGACCGCCGCCCCGCGTCTCCCACTTTAACTTTCCTCTTTCGCTCCCTCCCGCTCGCGACCCCGGTGCGCCGTTCTACGTACTCGCGTTGGGGGTCCGTGGGCGTCCGGAGGGTTAGTCGAACGTCGCCGTGAGCGTTGCTGTGGGCGTCCGTGGCGTTGGTGGCTTTTGTTGTCGGGCGTGGCGCTGGCGTCTCCGTCGTAAATGAGGGGAAGGGAGGGGCGGGCAGCGGGGGGAGGGAGGCAGCGCCTATTACTCACGCGCCGCTTGAGTGGCAGACGGAAGCGGCAGCTTACGCGGCGCGCTGATCACGTGAGCGAGCGCACGCGCGACACATCAGTCGAGGCCGCCAGGCTGAAGGGAGCAGACGCGCGAATCTCACGGTCTGCATTTCGCTGTTCACGGGATTACGACAGACAGGCTCGCTCTTCTGCTTGCGTGTTCGTGACATGATAGGACTGACCAGTCGACGGTAAGATTTCTTTGCTTTATCCGGCCGCGTTTTTCTGCTGCGGACGATTTTTCGTTTTTTATTTAAAAAAAAAAAAAAAAATTTATTTTATTTTTTTATTTTTTTTTAAATTGAAAGAAGAGAGGTGGGTATTGGGTTTGGTCCAAGTAGACGCCACTTGAGACACCGGTTGGGCAAAGTACGGATAACAAACTCGTTTCATGAAATTTTATTTTCTTTTTTCTCTCTCGCTCGGTTCTAAATGCGTGCGCTTTTTCGTTCGTTTCCAACCGCTCGCAAAGTGTTCGATTTCGGTTTTACATTTCACCGAAATAATTAACATTGAAAAAAGTTGAAAATTTCGAATTTCGAACTTTAATTTATTTCTACAAATTTTTTGTTTTTGTTATTTTTATTTCGATTTTTTTTCGATTTTTTTTCGAATTTGCAAAAGTTTGGAAATCGCGAAACTTTTCTCGAATTGCGAACCGATCCCACGTTTTATCGGGCGAGTCAGTGCATCCGTTTTGTCTAATCAACATCTCCCGAGGGGGGGAGTTGGCGGCGTCGTCGAGCGGGAAGTCATTAGCCGCAAGGTGGCGTTCGTGCATCGCTTCAGCGTTCCTTTGTTACGGGGGGCTGAAGCGGGCGGCGACCGTGACCGGGAGGGCGTGCGGGACTCTAGGCTCGCGATTAAAGCGAACAAAGGCACCGACCACCGACCAGGGGGCGGCCACCACACTCTCGTTACTCCGAATTACCAAACCAAAAAAAATAAAAACACAAAAACAAAATTTCTCCCAAACTAAAAACCCGGTGCAACTCCAACTTAAACATCTTTTTTCAGGGCCCCGCGCTCAGAGGGGGCCCGCACTTAAAAATTTCCAAACCAAAAAAAAATTTTCAAAATCCCAAAATTTTCGGGGCCCACTAATAACTTTTTCCCTCCAACCGGATTGATCGGTTGAAATTCCCAAACAAAATGCAGAAAAACAAAAAAAAAACTTCGGTGTTCATTGCATGGGAGTCGCGCGTGACAAGTTTTCGGCTCGAGATCGGGATTTGGAAAGAAAAGTGTAGAAAAAGCGAGAAAGAATAAAAAAAAAGAAAGAAAAAATGGCACGCAAATGACGTCGCTTCGAAAAGACGAGACGCGAAGGAGAAGTATGCCGCCGCGGTGTTTGGCTGTGTGCCCAGTTTCGCTGTAGCGGGGGTGTTCGTTCCTTCGAAATTGTTCGTCAAACGCGCGGTGGGAGCGTCGCAAAGAGGCGCCCGCAGTGTGTGTGAGGAGGGTGGAGGAAAAGGGGAGGATTAGGAATCCCTCTTGGTTCCCCCGGGGGACGGGGAGGGAGACGCGGCTGTCATTTATCATGGTGGCGGCACAGCTGATAACAAGAGGCCCGAACGCTCATTCTGCCCCCAGGGGTGAGGGCGGCCGACCGTAGCGCGCCGAGAAAGAGAAAGAGAGAGAGAGACGCGCAACTCACGCAGCCAACAGGTAACACGAACGAGAAAATTTTAACATTTTTTTTGTTCCCGGGAAAAGAAGGAAAAAATGGAAAATTTTGCAGCGAAATAAAAAGAAAAGAAAAAATGTAAATACGAAGCGTGGAAATGGCAACGGGAAAGGGAGGAGAAGGGAGCGCGAAGAGGGGGACGTGGAGCAGCCAGTGGAGCAGGCAGCCGAGCGTGCAGTGCGCGGTCACACGCTTCAGTGCCCGCACCAACTCCCCCGTCCCTCCTTTTTCTTTACTGACGAAACGCTCGCGTTCTTACGTCTCCAAGCAGAGCGAAAAGTTCACCAGATCCACGAGAGAAATCTAGCGATAAAACGAGTTTGCAGTGCAAGTAGGCGCCCTTCTCGAGTAGGCACGTCTCCCACGCCCCCGTGAGTCTCAAACATCGTTTTCCCTCCGGGAAATCGAACGCCATTTCGTACCACACCCAGCCCTTGATCTCAAGACTTTTACGTGAAACCATGCGCCTGCGAAAGGGGATGGGGGGTTCTCGCAACTTCTAGTACCACGGGCACACACGTATCACCAAAATAAAAACACTATTATCACGATTTATCAAAAAACACAGCTTCCCAAACCGTGGTACGCATACCGGTATGCGATAACTCATGAATTAATAATATTTTGCGTCATATCCGACTAGTTTTCCCAAAAATGTTGACCTACCGGTACGCATCACCATATTGTACACTCGACCCTCGCTTTACGGCCTAGATAAGTTCCAGAAAAGTTGGCTGTAAAGCAAAATGATGTATAACGAATCGGGGGCAATTTCCCAATTTTTGGCCGTATATCGAAAATATTAGGCCGCAAATCGAAATTTAGCCATAATGGCACAAGGCTGTTATGGTGAAACGCCGTATAACGAGGGTTGAGTGTATTGTACTCTACTAACTGAAATTAAACTTGCGAAAACTTGGTCGATTTCGGCGTGTTCTTGCATTCACTCGAGGCTTTTGTTGTTGGGGGCCCATCCCCAAAACGTCAAGCAGAAAATAGCATTTTGCTGGTAGCGTCGGTTCGCCTCCCACCTGTGTTGCACCCCTGCAACCGCCGAATGGATCGGCCCCGGGGCGACGTCCGGTGGTGAGGTCTGGTGAGTTTCGACAGGAAACCAAAGAGAAACGACCTACTTTGTGGGGATGAACGCCCAACCGCCCCCACACAGACTTTCCGTCTCTCGCAAAGTTCGTAGTAACGAGATTTGCCCGAATGCGTGGTGTGGTAAGCGGAGGCGTCACGCGCAGGCGTGGGGGCAAATGGCTGGCGGGCTTCTAATTGGCGTCGGGGCGCTCGGGTGGCGTTCAGCACGCGCGCCTCTCCCTCCCCTTCTCCGCCTTTAATTTCGCCTCGCCGCACGCGCGCGTTCCACGTTGCAATCGATCGCGAGCCACCGGCGGGAACAATCAACGCGCGTGGGAGTAGGAGGGGGCGAGCAGCGAGGGGAGGTCGGATGGATAGAGAGAGAGAGAGAGAGAGAGAGAAAGGAAGGGAAACACACTGCTCCCCTTCCTTTTCCCTCTCACGCTCTCAGTCTGTGCTGATGATTCAGAGTGCGAAGCTCGAGTCTTTCGTGTAAACAGCTTTTGTGACGTCACTTTTTCTTTCTTTTCGTACCTACAGGTGCTCGACAGGTGTCATTCAATGGATTATTTAACTCTGAAATCAAACAACATGGATTACTTATCAGGGGCAGCCAAGCCCACCAGCCTCGACTACTTGAGCGCCTACGCCACCATGTTAGATCGGACGCGACTCTACTTCCAAGGACTTCCGCAGCTGCGGGAAGCCATGCCGCCTCCCATGTTGGCAGCTCACGGGGCCCGCGGCGAACGCGGCGAGATCCCGCTCGATCTGTCCATGAAAACCATTCGGCAGACGCCGGACTCGACGGCGACCGACGACGACGTCGTCGTCCTCGACCACAAGAAAGCGGCGGCTGCACGTGCGCACGCCCTGTCCAAACTGCACGCCGAAGCGGCTCGCCACGGTGCCAGGTTCAGCGAAGCTTACATGCCTCAAGGAGCCACTTTTCCAAATGCAGCCAATTCGGGAGCATCGAAAAAATGCCAACATAATGCAAACTTGGCACTTCTCGGTTTAGGTGCTTACGGAGGTGGAGAGATGCTCGTGCCGCCCCCACATCTCGCCGGTCATTTGGGACTCGTAGGTTGCGGCGCTGATGCCGCTGGAGGAGCAATGTGCATTGATTTTCCTCGTTGCCGCGATTTGATGGTACCTACATCTCTGGGGTTGCATCCTCTTCATCGCGCCCAGGGGCTTCAAGCGGTGCCTCTCGGAGGAATGCACGCCCTCAACGTTCAAGCCGCGTATGCAGAACAGCAACGCAACGCCCTCAACAAACTCATCCCTTTGTGCCCTACCCAAAACAACGCTGCCGGACCGATGCCGCAAGACGTCGCCGGGCTCAACGAACTTCACCGATTGAGTCTGGCCGCAAACACCGGTGGGTTCCTAGTGCCGCCTTCCTGCGTCATGCCCATGGCGCCCTCCAAGATGGTCAGAGACAGGTATCCGATGCCCACGCCCGGTTACCCCAAAGAGAACGCTTGCCCGTGTTGTCCGCCGACCGGGCTCCCCATTCCCTGTGCATGTTGCATTCCCAAGCAAACGCCGGCCGCGCGATCCGGGGCTTTCACCACCTACGGAGACTCGTGTTGCCCCGGCAAAGAGTTGCTGTTCACTTCGCACATACAACAGACATTGCACAACAGTGCCTCCAAAGAATCAAAGGACGCTTTCAAAAACAGCAAAGACTTGCGCCACGTGAAAAAGGAAATGCGACACTCCGTGATGGGCGCGAATAAGAGCGTCGCAAAGGAGCCGGCGTACCCCAAAAGTGTCACGACACCTCCCGCGCGACCCATGGCCGCCGCGCAACCGGAAGCGTCGGGCGCACCGCCCTCGCCGGACGGTTGTGCGCGCACGGACGGACGTGATAAACATTCTATTCAGCGCGACGCCGAAAGGTGTCGTTTGTCGTTGATGGACGCCTTGCCCGTCACCGCAACGAGGGTTTACGCGCCCGTGGTCAGCATTCCCGCTGCCCCCACCAACGAGCGGACGACGGACGCAAACAACCCCACGGAGGCGGCCACACCCAAGGACGCCCTCCTGCCTTCGGGTGGCGTGGCCGCAAACAACGAGTTCGGGGCGGTTCAGTGCACCGAGGGCAGCCCGTCGCCGGCCAAAGCGGAAGAAGCCGCGGCCGCGACCGCGAGGCGAAACACGGCCACCGTGTGGCGCCCCGGCGGCAACTGGGACGACGAGGACGAGGCGGAAACGGAAGCTAAAGAAGCCGCGATTCCCACCACGCTGAAGGACAAGGCCGCACCTGCGCAGATAGTGCACGGTTGCGCGATCGAAAAGTCGGGAACGTTCGTGGAACAACTCGTGCACAAATATCGTAAAAGGTACGCGGAGAGCCGCGCCTTGCAGCGTCTCCTTTTGAGCATCAAGCGACCCAAACCACCCACGTGCAGCGGGGCCATGCTCACCTACTTCATGGGGGCCGCCGACACCAAAAGAAAGAGGCGCACCGACGATGCCGGCGATCAAGAGCGCCCCAAGAAGATCAAGAACGCCGACGACGAGTGCTCGCGTTTGGAATCGTCAATTAAATCCCACGCTGGAGGTAAATTCACTCAAATCGATACTTTTGTTTTGTTAGATTTCAATTTTTTTTTATTTTTTTTTATGACAGTTCGGCGACCCGAGAAAAGATCAAAAGACAAGCGGTTGGAGAACATCCGCCGAAAACGTCACGAACGCATCCAGAAAATCATCATCAAAGTTCGCGACGCGGAGGAGAAGAAGAAAGAGGAGGAGGAAGAGTTGGACAAAGTGGAGAAACTCATTGTGCGTCTGTACTACGGTCGGCGGAGGTTGCTAGGACACCACAGACGGCGCCCCGTCACGGATGCGATGCGACTCAAGCGCACCAGTTTGAAAAGAATGGCGCCAGTGCGCCGCAACAACGTCAACACGCAACAACGTCATCACCACATCAACAAAGTACGCGCAAACAAAAATATAAACAATTCTTACCTCGATATTAAACGGGCCTATTTTTTCAGGTCAACCCCGCAATGGTCGCGCCAATCGAAATGAAGCGCCTCATGATAAATAAAACGTTGGGCGAAACATTGTTGCATCGGGCAGCTAGACAAGGATACGCGGTAAATATTAATTAATTCTCGCACGTGGACTGCAATTAATTTGTTTACGATGTAGGAAGTCGTCACGTATTGTTTGACCACTAATTACGTGGACGTGGACGCCAAGGACAACGCCGGTTACACGCCGTTGCACGAGTGCTGCGCTCGTGGGCACCTTCAAATCGCACGGTTCCTGCTCCAATACGGCGCGGATGTGAATTCCAGCGCCGCTGGTGGCATCAGGTATGTTTTTTACTCGTTAATTTGCATGTTGAAGTGCGCGGGGTTTTAATTTTTCGTTTTGTTTGCAGGCCGATCCACGACGCCGTTGAAAACGATCACGTTCAAGTCGTGCGGCTTTTGTTGTCGTACGGAGCGGACCCGTTGCTGGCCACTTATTCGGGTCTGACGCCAATTAAAATTGCGCATTCGAGGACCATGATCGATTTGCTTACCGGTACGACCTATAATTACATACGAAATAAAATTTAAATTAAATTCAAAGAATTTTTCCGTGTTAATTTGAATAAATTTACATGGAAAAATGTTCAAATCGAATTGGATTTTCAATATTTTTCTTTATTTAATTCAAAAGGTTTCATGGCCGACGTGAGCGGCGAAGCGCTGGACTCGATTTCGCCGTGGTTATTCGACGGTCCCGCGAGATTTTTTGGTGAGTGCGTTTAAAATTAGCGTAAGAATGTTCGGACTAACAATATCGCTATTCAAACAGATTCAACCGAATGTGGGTTCGACATTTTTGAAGATCTGCCAAGTGATTCAGAAGATGCGGATGAAAACGATATTACGTTTGAAATTAGTGACACGCCGCACGTACGCACATATCTCTTGACCACTCCAGGTTGCAACAGGTAAAAAAATATATAAAAATTAATTTTATTAAGTTTTTATTGAATTTTTGTTTACTTTTTCAGTCCTGAAGTGTTTTGTCTTTTGGACGAGGTGCTGCTGAAGACGGGGCAGACGCGCGACGAGTTGATCAAATGTCATCCGAGTGCGAGATTGACGTCGATGACGTCGTCGGAGTTTTTGCGGATGGTCGAGCAGAGTCAAGTGTCGGTCGGTGTCGCGATTAACACGGAGGAAGTTGTTCATCTCATTAAGCTGGATGACGTTTTACGCCAGCTGCTCGGGGTTCAAACTGTCGTCATATCAACGAATGAAAACTGAAGAAAATTAAAAGGAAAAAACAAACAATAAACACTTTTTGTTACCTACATAAAAAGAAATGTGACAATTTTTGTGTTTGTGACGTCGTGCGTTGAGAGAAGACGATTTTATTCGCTTCTCAACCCTTTGCCTTCCTTCCTAAGTTCCTTTTTTTATATTTTTCTTTCGCCTCGATGTTTGGCAAGTATAAAAATATCCAAAATGGCTACCTATAAAAAAAAATTTTTTTTTTAAAAAAAAACAAAAAAAAATTTAAATATTTGTTTTATATTTAAAATATAAAAAAAATTTAAAAAAAAAACAAAAAAAAAAACAAGAGATGTAAATAATTATACTGAAATGTATATTTTGTGGGGCAGGTGAGCGTTTAAATGAAAAAAGAAAAAAAAAAAAAAACGAGATAAAAATAATCAAAATAAATAAATTTTAACAAAATGGGGAAATGAATGAAAGAGATAGATCGAGAGAAAAAAAAATCTCAGGGAATTGGGGCAGATGTTGAAAATGGCCGGACGAAAAAAGAAAAAAAAAAATCGAAAAAAAAAAAAATTCAAAAATTCAAAAAAAATTCAATTATCAAATCGGATTTTTAATCAAATTGTATTGTCAAGTGTTTTTTGAACCTCCGCTTTGTTTCTATTCATGACGTCATTTCTGCCCCAGCGCCGTGTCATGTGATTTGTGTGACGCCCGCTTTGTAAATAGAAAAAGGCAAAAATAAATTTTAAAAAACTGTCAAATTTTAAATTATTATTTTTCCTTTCGTTTTTATTTCCATTTCCACCTCCATCCTCTCCTTTTTCAATCAATTCGCGACGATTTCACGATCAATCGCCAACAAAATCGATCAATTGCTCGTGACACGCCCAAATGGTCAACTCGAGGACGTTTAGAGTCGGGAGCAAAGGTGACAGACAGCCGCGAATGTCAGGTATGTGAGTCACGTGCAAAGTGCATCTTCCTCGTCTTGTCTCAGCATCTTCTCCCACTTCCAGTCCCCTCTCATTGATCCCTAATCCCTGGCAGAAGGAGGGGGAATGGCAGAGCGTGATGGGACTGCGGATTGGGAACTCTGACAAACGCCCACAGCGTGTGCACGCTAATTACCAGCAAAGTCAACGTTTCCATGGCGACCAGGTGAATGGATCTGTTGATTAGAGATGAGATGAATGCAGCACGCTCGCTAGTTTCGAAATAACGAATTAAAACGGAAAAATATATCAAAATTATTTTTTTTTTAATTTAAATATTTGTGTAATTACTTGGTAAGGAATGTAGATGTTTAGTTTTCGGTTGGTTTGTGGTTTTTCGACGCGTAGAACCGTTTTTGAGACATAATTTGACGGTTATTTGGCAGGATTTTTGGATTTTTTCCCGCCATTTGCAATGTGAGCGTCGAATTGCGAGTAAAATTCGTATCTGGAGCTGAAATTGTGAAATAAAGAATTTATTACGTTGATGTATTTACTGCCTTTTTCTGTACCTTAAACGTGTGTTTTGTACTTGTAAAGTTTATTTCAGTAAACTTATCAGTCGTCATAAAAAATACCGTGCTATTTTCGACGCCATTTAGGGTTTACGCAACGAGTCCTCTGGTGACATTCAGGTAAAGTGGAATTAGGATAAAAATAAATGCGAAGTGTCCTCTAGTGATGCGCAGATAAAATGCTGGAAAAAAGCATGAAAAGTTGGAGGGAAATGAATATTTCAAGAAATAAACTAGATTTTCGTAAATAAAATCTGTTTTTATGTGTTTCAACATTTCCTCTAATATGTTTATGTTGGTTAATGTACATTTAATGGATATTTTCATGGTAAAAAGCATATAGAACATGCATGTGTTAAAAAATAACATGTTTTTAACAGGTGTTAGTCATATGTAAATATTTTCAGTTAGCAGTTCCTGTGGAATTAAAAACAAAGGCAGGATAGGTTCGATGTGAGGTGGTTGTTTTTACTTTGGCATTTCATAGAACTGTGTACTTCTTTCCTTTTTTTTTCTCTCTTTGATTATTTATGTTGCCTCACACATCCACCATTGACATTTGCAATAACTTGCTCAAGACACAACATCACTTCTACATCTCATCACAACGTCCCTCAAGATGAATTTCAAATTGTTTACAATTTGCTGCTTCGTCCTTATGTTTGTTTTCATTTCCCTCTCAGGTAAATTCAATCTGTTTTTTAAATTTCATGACCGATTTCATTGGTTTTTCCCGCCTCTACAGATGCTCAATACGACATTGACTCGATCGAAGAAGTGGACGAAGATCCCGACTCGTCCGAATACCAACGTGAGTTTTCTCATTTTCCCCAACACCAAATTCATTTTAAACATTCTAATTTCGATTTTGTTTTGTAGGTTTTAAACGCCATTTTGCGTATAAGTGCAATCCCGCGCAGTGCGAGAGAAAATGCGAGAAATTGGTGAAGAAATCAAAGAGCGGATTCTGCACTCCAGAAGGCAAATGTTTTTGCAGAAGGAAATCCAAATATTAATCGAAATAAAAATTTTAAAATCAAAGATCATCTCATTTATTGATGTATCTAATCTTGTATTTTACCCATTTCATGTGTAATTACTAATTACAAATAAATAAACCAAATCAAAATCCGTGATTGATTCATTCTATTTTCGGCGTGAAGAAATTTCCTTTAACTTTTTCCTGCGTGGAAACGGAAGTTGAGCAATTTTTTATACGTTCGTTTTTCAATGCATACGTCTATGAACAAGTGAGGTCGGCGAATAAGTCATGGAACTCGAGTTTTTTTGCTTGTTTTTATTCCCCACCGCTGCCATTCATGCACGTAAGCACATTTTCACACTTTTATAACCGTAATCTCCTTTTTTTCTCTGTCTAACTGCACCTTTATTTGCTTTTACCTCAATTCAGTTTGCCCGCTCGGTCGCTATGGCACCAAGGAATGCGCGTTCACTTGCGGCAGGTGTGGAGGAAGTTCGTCCTGCGATCCCGATACGGGCCAGTGTCCATCTCCGTGTGAAAATGGCTGGCAAACCGTTTACTGCAATATAAGTTTGTGTTTGTTTACGCCATTTTAGATTTTTCTTTTCCGGGGAAAATAAATTTTGAAAAAAAATATTTTTTCCCGAAAAAAATTTTTTTTTCCGAAAAAAAATTTTTTTCAACGCAAAAAATTGTTTTTTCCCGAAACTAAAATATTAAACTAAAAAAAAAAATAATTTTTTTAAATCGAATATTTTTGTATTGATTTACCGATGTAGGTTATCCGGTGTTACGCGATCGCCCAACGTTGGAAAATCGATCGGAGAATTCGATAGTTGTGAGTTGGCCAAGATGGATGTCAGACACAGGGATCGGTCAAGGGAAACCTATACTTTATGTGCTACAAATCAAAAACTTGAACGGAACACAGTGGAAAACTGTGGGAACCCACGGGGCAGAGGATTGGTCGGAAAGAAATGATGGGTTTCGTGAAACTGTGCGCGAACTGCGACCTGAGGTCGATTATCAGGTGCGAGTGGTCGTCGTCGATCAGTCCGGGATTACGCAATGGGACGACGTTCCTGTTTTACCGATATCTAGGCTACGTGAACCCACCACCAGGGATGGGAAGATCGATTCGAAGGAGGAGTTGAGAGAAAGCTGGATCGATTGTAGATTTTTTCTTTTTTAGGTTTTTTTTAAATTGGAGAAATAAATTTAATTGATTAATTTTTAATGTATAGATTTGATTTGGATGGGTGCCGTCGTTGGAGGTGCGTTCGTTATTGCTTTGTGCGTTGTACTTGCTGTGGAATGTCGACGGAGACGCAGGTTGAGTTCGATTTTTGAATTTTTTTGAATTTTTTGGATTTGTTTGAATGTTTATAAATTTCTTCAATTTTTTTTAGAATTTTCTTGAATCTTTTTGAATCTTTTGAAACTTTTTAAATCTTTTTGAATCTTTTTGAATCTTTTTGAATCTTTTTGAATCTTTTGAATCTTTTTGAATTTTTTTTGAATTTTTTTGAAATTTTTTTTGGACATTTTTTGAACTTTATTAGAATTTTTGTTTTAGAATTTTTGTTGAGTTTCTTTTTTACTTTTGTTTTAATTTTACAAAATTTGTTTTGATTTTTTTAATCAATTTTTAAAAATTTGTTTTGATTTTTTTGAACTTTTGGAATTATTTTTGAATTTTTTTCAATTCTTTAAAATTCTTTCTAGATTAAACACGCAAATGAGTGAAGACGGAATGATTGAACTGTCTGAAAATTACATCAACAACTCTCGTTTGGGAATCGATAACCCAGCGTTGGTGACACTGAGGCGAGACGTTGTGCGAACCGCAAACGACAAAACACCGAGCAGTCGGAACAGCATATGGAAAGAAGCAGTCCCAGGACTCAGCCGTGCCACCGCACCTGACTCGTGGTACACGGAATGGGACCACACTAGTCGAATTTACGAAAACGACTACAAAACGTGATAACATTCTACAAAAACTATTTATTTTCCCCAGATTTCGCTGAAATCTGGCAATTATGTGCCGACTTACCACCTGCCCATTACATCAAATACTATATTCTGACCAAATTTTATACTACTCATCAAATACCAATAATAATACACATTTTGTATGTCAATTAAAGAAATAAACAAATTTTTTAAAGTCATTCATTTCCACCATTTTAGAGCGCTGCGCTGCATAACCCAAAACTGTACCGCAGTACTTACCAACAACAATAGAAGTTCTTGGCGATGGCCGTTAGTTGTTTTAGTGATCGACTTAGCTAAAATCAAACAAAAAGAAATATATAAAACAGTTATTTAACTTTTTTGTAGGACAGCCATTAATTTTATTTGGCAAATTATCTCCACCTACAGTTTCCTGGTTTATTTATTCGTTTATTTATTCTTTACATTCACACAGGATGAAACCAAGAATGTCAGAAAAAGAAATGGATTTAATGCGATCGTAAATGTAAATGACAAAGTGGAACTAATCAAAGATATAGTGGATATATAAGAAACAAACACGCGTGCTCAATTCATTTCCTTATCATAATGGACTCTGGATATTTGGTCAGTAGTATTTTATTTTTATTTCATTTTTAAATTTTAAGTTTTTGAATTTTTTTCTTCAAGTTTTTCTTATTCCTGATCTATGTACCCGTTTCCAACGGTTGCATTCGAGCGCCCTTCGCGCGTCCAGATGCTATCGAGACTACAAGTACTGTCGCAACACCACCAACAATACCCGCTGCTACACCACTCAGCACTAATAGTAACCTAATATTGTATTACCAGAATTTTGGAAAATGGAAAATAATGTTTTTGTTTAATTTGTTAAATTTTTCGGCATTTTACACATTTCTCGTTTAATTTTTTAGCATTTTACATTTTTCTCGTTTAATTTTTTAGCATTTTACACTTTTCTGGTTCAATTTTCACCCATTTAAAAAACAACAACTTCATCTCAGTTTCTTTTTAGATCAGTGTCAAAAAATGTTGCTCAACCTGGGTCCGTGTCGCGCTTGCAATCGCGATAACGAATGTCCAGGAAAACAAAAATGCTGCACATTCAACACATTAGAAAAATGCTGCGCTGCAGTCCCAATCTAAACTCACCATTTGTAATGACATCTTCACTCACTGTTGCTTATTTCCAAATTGTTTATCTCGAGACCACGTGTAAAACACTGTTGACGTATGCAAAACAATAAAATAAAAATATTAAAAAAGTATTAACAAACAATAAAAACCCGATTATTACCGGTATACTTGTATAAATAGATGAAATGAAACAAAAATGACCGACGACGAGTTTGAATCAGCCGAAGAGACTGCTGAAAGGCGAGTAACCAATACGATATCAACATGTAAAATCCTTACAAATCGACTATTAATTACACAGTAATGACCAAAAAAAGTACACCACCTTCGTTTTTTTGGGTTTACTCGCGTGTGTTACAGTCGCTGGTATCGTTATTGCCGTCTTGTTTCTCACAGTGCTAAATAAAAAAGGTAAACAAAATCAAAAATGTAAATTTATAAATCAAAACTAAAATGTTTTGTTGTATTTTTCAGAGGTTTCGGGAGGTATGGACAGGAGGTTTTGATTTCTTTTGATTTATTTATTTTCTGTGTTGAGTTTTAGGTGGAAAAGATTCTGACGATCCATACTCAGGTGGAAAAATCGTTTCGTTTCCGTTTTAGCATATTTCTTTAATTATTTTTTTTGGTTTTTACAGATTCAAATTTTACGGGCAAAGGTAGGATTTTATGTTGTATGTTATAACTTTATTTTCTCATCAGTTACATGAAACGTTTGAGATTTATAGTTCTCTCATATCAAATCTTTGTAAGGACGAAATGGTACCGAAGACGATGGAAAAACATGTAAGACATTTTTAAACAATTTAATTTTAATTGTTTTAATTAATTTGGGTGTGTTTAGCTGTCCTAAAGCTGCACAAATTGGAAATTATGAGTTCCCTGCAAGTACCGCTAACTGAAAGTTACAATTATTGCAAGAGTAAAGGAATGACACTTCTGGTTACGTCATCGCAGAAGGAGGAACATGAGTTAGTAAATATCCTTAAAGCTCATCACAATGAAAATGATGACTGCAGGAAATATTTTATAGGTAATGTTTAGTAATTTTTTTGTAATTATTATTTTTTTTTTATATATATAAAAAAATATTTTTTTTAAAGGGTTTCATTCAGTTAGAGAAAAAAAATTCATGTCTCCGAGTGGAAATACATTTTATCCATCTTTGGACACTTCTTACGACGCAATTAAGCCGAATCCGACGAAAATGTGCGCGGAAGTTTCGTTAAATGCAAACTTGGCAGTGCGAGAAATGCCGTGCAGTGAAGTCGAATCGTTATGTTTTGTGTGCGAGTATAAAGGTGAAAAAGGATGAAATTTCCTCTAAAATTTCGACTTTTCAGTACGTCTATATTTTTATTTTCTGATTTCTAACTAGCAGCAGAAACGAAATGTCCCCAAGATAACTATTTAACGAGTTGTTACCAAGATTTAATTCTGCAAACACCCAGAGGTGCCTGGGTTGGATATGAATTTTGCGAACTTTTAGATAGACCAGTTTGGGGCTTAATGCCAATTGATAGAAAAATACCTGAAAAAAGAAGAGACTATTTTCGACATATTGACAATCCCAAATGCAAAGATGTTGTTTATGGAGGTGGTTATTACTCTTATTACAGAAGTCAATTTTAACAGGGGCGTCACTAGGGTTGAGGTCAAATACATAAATGCAAAAAAATGGAAAAAATTAAAAAAAAAAATACAAAAAGAGCAAATAAATGCAAAAAGTTAAATAAAAAAACACAACAAAGTGCAAAAAAATGCAAAAAAAGTGCAAAAATTTTCAAAATGTCGGTAATTTTGCATTCTTTTTGTATTTTTTTTGTATTTTCTTGCATTCTTTTTGTATTTTTTTGTATTTTCTTGCATTTTTTTGTATTTTTTTAAAATTATTTTTGTGTTTATGCATATTTTGCATTTTGGTGTCACCCCCTGTGATGGGGTCACCCAGTGTGGCCTGCAACCCCCGTACTGCCCTAGTGACAGCACTAAATTTAAGCTAAAAGCAGGGTGACCAGATTTTGGAAATAAAAAAACCAGTACATCCATTAGCGAGACAAAATTGCCCAAAAAATTAGCCAAAAAGCACCGAATGCTGGAACCAGAAACAATCTCTCGGAACCAGAACTGCCAATGCCAACGTATTTAGGTTGGAGAGCAAACCAGTACTCTTCGGTGTGAGAACTTCAACTCCATCTTCTTCTTAATAATCAAGAAGTCGGAGAAAGTTTGTACAAGTGTATAATTTCGGCACAAATTAAACCAATTAAACTACTCCCATTATGAGCAATTGATCGATTTTTAAAAACCGGGACATTTTTACGTCCCGAAAAAGTCTTTCGGGACACTGGTACGTCTGGTCACCCTAGCTAAAACTCCTAAATTTACCTGATGTTTCGCAACCCAAGATGGCGGTTCCAAAAAGCAATCAAATCAACCAATCAATTAATTTTGTTTACTTTAGTTGCCGTAAGATTCACCCACAGATATCAAACCATGAACCGGAAACCGATGCAATACAATTCGTCAAGATTTATAGTCACAGAACCGCTTTATGATTGCTTAGCTTTCGATTCCACACGTGAATTTAGTCTTGTCACTGAATCGTGTCTAGCACCGAACTGCGCTGTGTGTGTACCAAACGGTTGACACCGATCAACACTAACTATTTTCTTTTAGATTTTCTCATATCAAATTACCTCCACAAGAAATGCACTTACCAAGATTAATTCTAACTTTTTTATTTATTTATTTATTATTTTGTACTACACTCATCGAAATTCAAAACAATAAATAAATCATCGCTTTTCGTAGAAAATAAAGACATAAAACTTTTATTTTCATTGTGTAAACATCCTGTTTGTGCGATATTCATTAATCACAAAACATGGCACAACACGCATCTATTTTGCATGTATTTATCTGGTTTTGTTTGGTTGGATTAGCCAGTGGTTACCTTCGAATTTCCACTCTCTTTAATTTGGTGAAATGCGGCAACGTCATGCCGTATGTTAGGCTTAAAACGGAGAAAACAATGCCAGCGCACAGGGGGTTATCCATCTGTTTTTGGATGTATGTGGTGGATATTGGAGTTTCAACCGTGTGCTCTGTAGCTACAGCAGACGACGCTCAATCGATATTGGTACAGATTCATCCTCGATTGAAACGGATTCGGGCCAAGGTTTTAAACGATGAGTCATATTTTTATTATCAAACGCCGAGGCACAAGTGGGTTCATTTGTGTGTGTTTTGGTTTCGTTCGGGGGACATGAATCTGTATGTTGATGGGAAGTTTTACGATGTGGATGTACCGACGGATTACCAGGTGAGGACTAGAAGAGGTATGGAGGGAGAACAAATCAGCGCCGTGTTGGGGGAAGCTCAGGTGAAGTTTGGTGAAAATAAATTTGAGAGTTATAGGAATTTTAAGGGAAGTTTGTACGATGTGAGAATATTCAATAGGACTTTGTTTGGGAAAAGTAATGACTACACAAAAGCGTTGTTTATTTTATTATATTTTAGGAAATGATTTTTTTTGTTTTTCTTTGTTGTTATTTAGATGAGGATATTGCAAATTGTACATATTTAGAGGGTGTAATCATCGATAGTTCCATTAAAAATCTGTGGAAAAATCATTGTACTAATGTTGGACCAACGCCACCGTGCATCCGAACATAAATTTGTAATTCTGTGTCAAGGTAAAGAGACATAAAGGTAGCGCCATCCCACGGATTGCTGCCATTGGCTGTACAAAAAAGTCATTATTCGCCAGTTGTTACAAAGGAAATATCAGATTTTGATAATGCTTTGCTGATACACGTGAGTGCGTAATGGGCGACGCGTGGTCACCCAATTAGCTGGAGTCTTTCCATGCCAAATCACCACAGGAAGGCGCTACAGTTATGTCTCTCTACCTTGATTCTGTGTAATAAAATACTTTTAACGATCAGAATTGACTATATTTACTTCTGTTGGCTCTTCTGTTGGCAGTACGTCTGTTGGCTCTTCTGTTGGGCGGTACATCTGTCGGCAACACTTCTGTGTGCTACAGTCCATGACAACTAGCAAAATAGTTTATAAAGTGAACTGCTATGAATGAGTGATGATAAATTGTTGATATAAGATTAAAATTGTAAAAGCTGATTTTGTACGAATCGGGTTTTAAACATACCACATGATTTAGAACTCAAGACCTCAAAATTAAAAAAAATCCGTGGTTTTATTGCAGGTAAATGTTATGTTCTCATGTGTTGTAGGGGATGTAAAAAGAAATCAGGAAGCTGGACGTGCATCCATTGTGAAAATTAACATGTGACTCATTTTAATATATGCAAATCGCACAGGTGGCGCCACAACAAAGTATGGCATCACAACAAACAATAAAAAAAATGAAAAATAGGTATGGAGTACAAACACTCCAGTATCCCCTCAATTGTGGAACAACTGAAGGAATGAAAAGAGGAACAAGAACAATTTCAATTTGGAAAAAAACAAAAGCACATGAATTAGGAATGAACAAGAACGCAGAAAACACATTTCACTTAACAACTGATTTGTTACAAAAGTCGATTACTGCGTCGATTTCTGGGCTCGTTTGGAGCGTCGGTTAGGCACGATTGCTGGCGAAGTTTGGACTGAAATTATTGGAGGCGACGTTGGTACTGAGACTGCAGGAGTCGACAGAAGAGTGCTTGAAGTCTGAACAGCAGGTGTTGTTGGTGGAACACTTTGGACTGGAATTGACAGGTTGAAAGAGAAGTCCTGAAGTCCTTCCCCCCTTTTGTGCTGAAATTGCAAGAAACATCAGCGATACGAAGGCTGCAGAAATGGCAGCATCAGAGGTTGGAACTGGAGCAGGAGCAGAAACAAGGGAAAACTGGTGCACTTCCACACCAAAATTGTTGCCAGCTGTCGAAAGGAGGCCAAAGGCATTTAGCGAATCATGGCCAAAAAGAAGAACTACCCCATCAAGGGCACAGTGGCAAAAGAAACACGCGGCCCTTGTGAATGACTGGAACTTCGCATTTGCTTTTCATGGACAGCATGTGTCCATCATAGGCTGAAAGCTTGAACGGAAGTGGCTGCAAGGGAATTGAGAAAAGTTAGTCTGATAGCAATTCGAATTTATAATTGTGACGTCAGCTCCGGTGTTGATCTTCATAAAGCCAAATGACAGATTTGTGGCTTTGTAACTTGTGCTACGCTAGCAGCAGACCAAATTTCATACCCAATGCACCTTTCCTGTTCATCTTATACTATTTTCAGTGTCTCACAATTAAACAGGAATCAGGGGGACATTAGCGAAGAATAATAAAAAGTGACCATTTGATCATATAAGAAAACACATGTTCTGTGTGCATTAATGAACTGTGTCATATTTTTGGATGAGAAAAACTCAATTTAGATGCTTAGGAAAAAGATTAGCATGACTGAGAGTTGACGATGATGTGCAAGTAGGTGAAAAAATAAGTGGCGGTTTTGTTATGATTTGGTTGGAATTTTCAGCTTTATGTAGATATCAAGTCTGTCGGTGGTCATATGAATTCACTACCCTATTGCAATATGTTAAAAGATGATGGTCAGGATGTGCTGCTGTTCTTAGAGGGAAATACTTCAAGTTTCATCTCGGTACTACATCAATCAATGTGCAACCTTTCCAATACAGTCACGTTTTAATGCTCAAAATAAAACCCAAGCTCCAAAATATTATGAAAATCACATGGGGAGTGCCTAATTATTACAAAATTTGTTTTCTGGAATACACTCATACCTCGCTTTACGACCGGGATACGTTCCTGGAAAGTCGGCCGCAAAGCGAAATGCCGTATAACGAATCAGGGGCCGTTCCCCCTGATTCGTTAAGAAATTTCCTGACTTTTTGGCCGTAAATAAAAAATGTTAGGCCGTAAATCGAAATTTAGCCATAATGGCACAAGGCCGTTATGGTGAAATGCCGTATAAAGAGCGGCCGTAAAGCGAGGTATGAGTGTATTTAATTACAATAAAGCCACAGATTTCCAGAGTTTTGGGGTCCATGAGTTCTAAATCATGTGGTATGGTTAAAAACCGACAAATACAATTTTAGTCTTACATCAACTATTTATCATCACTCCGAGAAATGTTGAAAAAATGGGGCGTATTTATCATTTTATCGCAGACTGTAGATAGTTGTAGCTTATAGTGGAGGCAGTGAACTCTAGAAAATAATGCAAATTGACATCTTATTAAATGAGAGCAGAACACCAAAAACATCATGGTGGCCATCTTTAATAGCAAGTGTAAAAGGAAAGTCATCCAAAATTTATAATTGATAATAAGAAAACATCAAAATAAACAATAATGGAAAAACAATTGATAAGCATACCTACAGTAGTCGTGCTGGCACAATAAAGTTGCAAAGGGTTAACATAAGGTAGCTCACAAGTAACATTCAGATTTGAACACTATGTTATTGATATCTAATTGCAAAACATAAATATACTAATGCAGGAGTGCCGCAACCATGCATGTGAAAATATATCGTAATTTAACAATTAGAATTGATTTGATTTGCTTTGGTGGCTGTGATGGAATGTGCAATTGAGGAATCGCTAGTTGTATAAGTTTCATACGTGGTTCATATGGGGCTCCTCACCGTCGCAGTATCGCCCGTCACCGTCGCAGTATCGCTTGTCACTGTCGCAGTATCGCCCGTCACCGTCACTGTATCGCCCGTCACCGTCACTGTATCGCCCGTCACCGTCGCAGTATCGCCCGTCACCGTCGCAGTATCGCCCGTCACCGTCGCCGTATCGCCCGTCACTGTTGCAGTATCGCCCATCACCGTCGCTGTATCGCCCGTCACCGTCACAGTATCGCCCGTCACCGTCGCAGTATCGCCCGCCGTCACTGTCGCAGTATCGCTTGTCACCGTCGCAGTATCGCCCGTCACTGTCGCAGTATCGCTTGTCACCGTTGCAGTATCGCCCGTCATTGTCACTGTATCGCCCGTCACCGTCGCAGTATCGCCCGTCACCGCATCGCCCGTCACCGTTGCAGTATCGCCCGTCACTGTTGCAGTATCGCCCATCACCGTCGCTGTATCGCCCGTCACCGTCACAGTATCGCCCGTCAC
>JAQIXU010000308.1:0-41473 GCA_034701245.1 Strigamia transsilvanica | reverse complement strand
TTAAGTTTATTTGGTAATTTTGAAGGAAATTGGGTCCAACTTTCCATTGTGTGATAAATAACTAGAAGAAATTTATTTAGATTTTTTTTGTTTTATTTATATTTCGATTTATGTTTCCTTATTTTGAAGTATACCACAATGCACGAGTATATATCATTGTTTTCTACGTGTACAAACAAACATTACTTAAAATGCTTGATTTTTTTTGTCTGTAAATGGTAGAAGTCAAAATAACACTTTTACGTCTGGTAGCCAAGCATGAAGAATAAAGTTGCAACGGATGTAAAAGACAGACAGGCAAATGCTATGAAATTGTGTTGATATGAATGCAGTTTTGAAGGAGATGCTTTAGCATGCAACCTATTGTAAGGGGGTATTATGGTAATGTAACATTTTAGGCTTAAATTGAGTTGCGCTTTGTCTTATTCTTCAGTTCATGCTTATTCAGTTGATACGTTTCTCTTTAAAAATAGAGTTTTAATCGAATTAGCTGTGACAAAACTTCAATTTCCAATTTTTAAGTTCTTTTTTTGAAAGTATCTCTAATATTATATTATCTAAATGAGATTACATCTTCTTTAAAAAACAAAAACAATTTAATAAAATATTTTGATGGCTTGTCTCCTGAAGTTAAGATTTCCTTTTTCTGCTGCAAATTCCCAAGCTAAGCTTAATTCCATTTACTTTTTTATTTTTATTTTTGATGGATGAATTAAAATTTACTCACATTTGGTTTAATTTTTTATAGTTTTTTTTAATAGTTTTTTTCTGTAAACAACTTTTTACTTAGATATACATATATATATATTTAGAATTTTTGTTATTAATAAAGATTTTCCCGTATATCAGATGTCACCCTAAAGGTATAGGTTTTAGTTTAAACTTCCTGCCGAGAAATGACCCAAGTTGACCAAAAATCATGCTTTTATGTAGGTTGAGTTAGGAAATGGACTTAATCGAACCAATAAGAATCAAAGTTTTGGTTTTTAAAATAAATTCCAAATAAAATTAGTCTGTCAGAATGGGAGCAGTTGAAGGGAGCGAGAAGGGGAAAGGCGTGGTACCTGTTAAACTTGTCAGCTGATTGAAGGACTACCTGAAAAAAGTTGGTCTTTTCTTGTTACTGTAGTTGAATGAGAGAGAACCGCTCAGTAGTGATTAGGGGAATTACTCTTATTATGTAAGGGCCTGGACAAGCCTCGTTGAAAAGCAAACAAGGCCATCTGTTGTCAACAAAGGCGGAATGAGAAATTTTAAAAATTAAGCAACTTAACATGCAAATTCGTATCTTCGATGCAATAGTTTTTCTAGCTTTAAACTAATTCAATTTTGATGGAATACTTGTAATCCTTTGGTCATGTTGATTAATTGATAGAATTCAACTGCTGATGTTGATCGTAAAAGCGAGTTTCAAATATTAAATTGCTTTTGTGATGGACATAACCGATGATATCTGTTATTAATTAAGATTAAAACACAATTTTATCGCAGAATGAATTTTGATGGACCTCGAACTTAAAACTGAATCCCCCTTTTGCTGATACAGGTTGTTAAATCTTAAACTTTCAATTTTTTTTACATTTTTTTGGGGGATATGCCTTAAGGAAGTTTCAATTTTTTTCTTGCCTCATCTCATGATTCAATTTGAAGGATACAGCAAATTGAATAGTTGCATGTATGACAGGACGGAATTGAGATTTATTGCACAGCTTTTAGTTTTCGATCATAATGTCATCCGAGTTTCTTGACCTTTTATCGGACCTGTTCGCACTTCTTGACTTTCTAGTCTTTTTCATATTGGTTCATTTACCTGTCAGATATTTTCAAAATCACAATTCCAACTGCAAATCTTACTAATATTTATTTATTTTTTATTTTATTTTTATATATGCAGAGACCTTCAAGGCAATAATATCAGCCTCACTCAACGAGGTGACTTCGAGGGCTTGAAAAGACTACGGATTCTGTAAGTACCTTAACAAGACTTTGCACTTTGGACACGTATCTTTGGTTGCCCCCACTTAGAACCACGGTGAAACAATGCCTTATTTTTTTATCTTAATGGATTACGGTATATGACAGTCAGATCGAAGACTAGGGTAATGTGGTTATAGGATAAAAGGGAAACCAAGAGGAAGTGAGGAAGACGGAATAAGAGGGAAGGTTCCTTCCCTTTCTTTGATGATCTCTTTCCTTGGGCGATTTTATAGATAAATATTAATAATAGAATAAAAATTTTAAAACAAATTTGCTTTTCCTTTTTTTTTTTTATTTCAATCGATACGAAAAGAAAAGCCAAAGTGTACAAAGAAGTATAATTAAAAAAGTTTTGTTGTTTAAGAAAGAGAGATGTAAGACTATATTTCCTTGTTTAGCGTCATCTTGAGACATTCGTTTGGTGGGTTTGCTCTTTATTAAATCTCTATACATTGAGGCTATTCCCTAAAGACCGCGACATTGCTAACCGCGTCAATCGATTGGCGCGGTTATCAATGTCACTGCGGTTAACATTATTGAATAATTTTCAACCAATTCCGACTATTTTGCAATTAATTCCGACAAATATCAAAATAGAAGAACGGTAATGTTGATTTTGGGATGAAAATAGAGTTTTTACAAGAAATTGTTTTATTATTATAGATGAACAGCTCCGACAGGGCCTTAATTAATGCATTCCGGGAAATTAGCAACATAGCTGATCGAATAAATTTACCCAAAACGATTGTGGCCAGAAAGGTAACAAAGAACGTGATGTTTTTCCGTTTGTTCTATCTATTAAAATTATATTTTTTGTTTACAGAGATTGGGGATATAGCGGGAGTTGCTGATGTCACAATTCGGCAGTCATATAAACTCATGTACCCCCGTGCTGCTGAACTATTTCCCGATGTTTTCAAGTTCTGTACTCCGATTGAACAGTTACCTCAATTATGAAAACATATCGCCATATTTCTCGAATTACGAGCACGCAATTACGGCACGCCATTCTGCGCTTGACTTTTGACTTGCAGTGCCAAACCAGCAGATTCAACACTGAAGGACCTGGACTGCGAATTCATTACCTTTTATTATCAAAAACCGATGAATGTCCGTAACTTCATGTGACTCGTTTGTCAAAATAAAAAATGGAAAATGATTTTTATTGGAGAAAAATGGCTTTTTATTTGCAAACAATAAAAACGTGTAATTAACTGAAAATTCTACATTTCGAATTGGGTTTTCAAATCTATCTGGAATAAAAATATACATGTCCGCACCATTCTGGATTTGGTCGCGTCTCGTCATACATTTCAATTTCAAAATTTCAAAAAACGGAAAAAATGAAAAAACGTAAAAACGAAAAACTAAAAAAACGAAAAAAAATGAAAAAAAACCCAGTTGGCAACCTACCTGATAAAAACCAAGAAAAAACGTAAAAAAAAACCCAAAATTCTACAAGAAAATTCGTAATTAAAATAAGTTTAGTACTTTGGCAACTGACCATGAAAATCTCACCGCACTGATACCATACCGTCCGTGACATATTGGGACAAAAAAATACCGATCCGCTAAAAGAAGGTAACGATCAAACCATTCATAACCAACCCGTCGTTACCTTCTTGCACCAATTCCACCTCGGCTAAACGAGTTAGGAAATCTTACATTCAGTAGGTTTTGAAAACAAAATGTAGGTGTCTCCCTCGTGTCAACACACCTTCTACATTCCTCAAGTGGAATATGACTTGTCATTCCTCTCACTCATTAATCGATCTGGTCTAGTGTCACTTTATGAATTGGAGAGTAATTTCTGAGAAGTATTGCAAGAGGAACTTGCTTCGGCAGTTAACAAAATGGTCTGCGATATTGGATCTACTTTTGGATTCTTTTTGGGATTATCGGTTTTCTCACTCTGATTCATAAATTAGAAATATGAAAAATTACGTGTCTAAAATCCTCCAAGATGTCTAAATGTTGCCACACCATTTATTGAAAAACCATCGCGCTTCGTCATACTTTTCGAATTCGATTTTATAATGTCGCGCTAGGACATACTTTGTCAACAACTGATATAACAAAGCGCGACGGCCGATTGTCGCGCTTTGTTATAAAAAAAAGATTCTATTAAACCTTGGAGATTAAACTAACACCAAACACCTAAATTCATTAAATATTTCATACTTTTTTCAACCGATTTTGACTATTTTGCAATCGATTTAAACTAATAACGAATATTTTTCGACCAATCCCGACTTCCTCGAGCCAAGAAACGACCACGATCGCTAACCCCGCCTGTGCGGACAAGTTCGAGACTGGAAACTAAACGGAAGCTGGTTCCGAAACGGGAAACGAACCTAGACGGTCAAATTGTGGATAGCTGGTTTATTGCTCGCGAAGCTAACTTGTAAGAAAAATGCCAAATTTCCAATATAACAAGAATTTTGAAATAGGCAGCACGAAAAAAAAAACCGAACTTGACGCGAAAACAAGTAGGAGAATAGCTAAAACACAGAGATAGTTATACGTTGGATACCCGCTCACGAATTGAAAAATTTTCCCACAAACTGATATTGTAACAAATTTTGTAAAAATCGCGGATGAAAATGAAACCACGCGATGTAATATTTAAAACTTGAGTTTTCAATAAAGACATATGTTTATCTTTGAAAGTATTTTTTTTTATTCAGCGTTACGAGATCAGTTAAGAATATGGGAAAATGTAAAATTAAAAACACACAAAATCGTTGTTCGAAGCGGAAAAACCATCAAAAGGGGCGACAGCGCCTAAATGCGCCGCAACTAAACACTGGATCATACCTGGGCACTTTCGGGAATTATCAGCTTCTGAGCCCCGGACGGCCTTTTCGTGCACGGCAGACCGTACACCGAGTCCGCATAAGGCGGAAAAGATGTACTGAAAAAAATACGACCGACCGTTGTGCAATGGTCGACGATCTATTCGATTCTGGCAAAGATATCACAAAAAAATCTTCGCGAGAATCGGTAGATAAACACTGGGTCCTAAACCGGGATACCACACCAAAATGCTAAAACTATACAAAGTTTAACGAACTTAGCCCAAAGAAAATGCGGAAAATTAAAGAAGCAAGACATAGGAACGAGGGAAAACACTCGTTAAAAATCCAACGGTGAAACATGAGCGCACTAGGAATGCTAACTCGTAATAATAGATCGCCGCCGCCCTCGTGGCGTGCATCGAACCGTCCTCGGAGGACTAAGTTCGGGAAAACATTCGAAAATCGGCGCAAAACGATGCAAAAATCATCTGCAAATACATAAACAGAATTATTTTTATACTTACAGTCGATGTCAGCGACGAAAATCCTCGAAAATCCTCAAAAATCGGATGAAAACGATCGAACTCGCATAAAGCACACACGAGAGCACGACTCGTATTCGCGAGTTAAGAGATGAGTCGAAACGCGGCTGGCATACGTGCAATCCGGAATCAAAACACTCACAGGATACTAGTCAATCGTCCTGAACCAAAAAGTCGGCACAAAACACTCGCTAATCCGCGCGAGGGTTGGATTTGTGGCATCGCGATGGCTAAAACCCAACTCGGTCCGCCATTACAATCCAGGAACGGATGCTCGATAAAGATGGAAAAAAGTTGTTACTCGTCGAAAAACGGACAAAAAAACGCGGACCAGGTGACGGCAGCCGACCAAATCCAGTCATTACGAGTTGTAACATCGAAAGGTAAGCCGAATATCGACAGTCACGCTCAAAAAAATATAAAAGAAGGCTAAAACTCACCAAATGATGAGAATCCAGGACGTCAAATCGATAAAAAGAAGTAACGTTTCATTAGAAAAGCGGGCTTATCGAAAAGCTGACTTATCGAAAACCTGAAATAAACGAAACGGAATGGCGGCTGAGCGCTCGGGCCTTCGATCGACGAACGAGAACGTTTGGTTCGGATTTCAGATAGCGTAAAATGTAAAATACATGTTAGTTATTTTTTGTATTCGAAGACAACCATTAATTTATACCAAACAAAAAATTAAAAGAAAATGGAAAAAAATAATTAAAATCCAATAAATTTTTGTTCATTTAACAAATTTTTTCTAATTTTTTTCAATTTTATTCTACGCTGATCTTCGTATTCGAAGCCAAGCATTTGCACGCAACTGTGCCTCAGTTTCTCCACCTCACAACCAAAAATTTGAAGCCCAAACTCCGATTTCACCGCCATGTAACCGTAAAACTGCGACGTTGTTTCTGGCGGAAACCATGGATTATGTTTTTGTATCTCCTGATGCAAATTTGCTTTTTTTCATTATTTCTTAGTCCCTCCTCCCTGGAAATCAATTTATTTAATACTTTTAACGTTTATTTAATTGTATTTTTCATTTATTTGTTGTTTTTTATGCCTGATTTGATGATATTGTAACCTATTTTGACAAAGTGAAAAATAATCCAATTTGAGTTTTAATTTTGTGTTTATTCATGGTTTTGATGAATCTGGATGGAAAATTCATGTTCTTTTAGCGCTCTTATTGTTTATTTTTGTTTATTATTGTTTATTATTGTTTATTATTGTTTATTATTGTTTATTATTGTTTATTATTGTTTATTATTGTTTATCATTATTTTCCCAGCGAATAGGAAATCGCTTAAGGTAAATAGATCCAAATTGCCGGATAATTATGGGTATCAAAAATTATATAATAAAAATTTACAAACAAATAAATAAATAAATAAATAAACAAATATCTTAAAATTCAAAGCAAATATTAATTGCAAACATTAGCATGAGAATTGTGAATTAAAAATACTTTATTTAATTTTTTTTTTAGGTTCTTGTTTACAAAATTTATTTCTTTTAGGTAGAAAAATCACTTATACAAAATCTATTAAATTACCCAAAAATGGAAGCTTCGATTTGGCTTAGTCAATACAGAACATAATTTTTTTTTCATTCATTTATTCATCATCTCACGCCAACGTCCCCAATGTAAGAACGTCGAAACACATCTCACATACTCGAACCGGTTTATTTAAATTGTACTTAATAATCGGCATTTCCTTATCCGAACAACGTGAACACAGCAACCGCCCACAATGACGACTAAAAAAAAAATAAAATAAATTACAATAAATAGCGAAATTAACTCAAACCAACGAACCAATGATGTTTTCTCGTTGTTATCCCAAACTTGGCGCAACATTCGTTACACAAATCACCTTCACCCCACAGCGGCTCTTGCGATAAAAAATCTAAAAACGTAACACATTATACCAAATATCACAAATATCACAAATAAAATAAATACCTAATAGGCGACAGAGTAATTGTTTCGTCGCTACTTGATAATTAAATATAGACACCCCGTGTTTGTTCATGACGCCTAAACAAGCGCCCGCCTTAACGATCACTCTACAAAGCGAACCATTCCCGTTGATGTACGCCAACAGCAGTCCCGTACTTCCCTCAACATCCGGCTTATTTATCGGATATTCAGGCATGCATTCCAAGAAAAGCTCGAAAATTGCGGCTGCATTTTCGCGCCCGTATTGGCACAACACGTGAAAAGGATTCTGTCCCCTCAAATTGACGCATTCGGCGTTAATCTGCGATTCGGTCAATAAAACTCGCACGCTCGCTAAATTTCCTTTCTGCACGGCCACGTGCAGAGCTAGAAATAAATCCGTTAAGGTAAATAATGCGATAAAACATTTCTACAATCGCGAATTTACCATTATTAAGGTTATCGTCGACTTTGTTGTAATCGACTCCGTTTTCAATTAGAATCATACAGTGTGTTGAATGGTCGTGTTCGGCCGCGAGATGTAACGATGTTTGTTTTTGAGGCGTCAACTCATTCACGTCGGCCCCAGCCAGAATCTACATTTAAAAACAAAAATTTTAAAGCAAACATAATTTAATAAACTACACAATTTGTATACCAAATTCCGAAGAATAATTTCATTTCCGGCGTGAACTGCTAAATGTATGGGCGCCAATTGCGAAGAATCTCGAACTCTGGAATGAATATTCGCATTGATGCTGATAATGAATAAAACACTTTCAATGTCACATTTCTGAATGGCCAGATGAAGAAAATTGCGACCTTTGTTGTCAAACTAAAAATCAAACCAAAAAAATTAAACACATCAACGACAAACGATAATTACAACGAATTACTTGTTCGGCAGCGGTTGGTTCGCGGTCTAAAATCGCTTGTGCGGCCTTATTATTCTTGGTTACCATGGCAAGCGCAAACGGCGACAATCCTTGTTTATCTCGCAGCGATAAATCCAAACTCGGATACGACAAAAGCAGCGCGATTATCGTCGGATGTTGATTCGTAATGGCGACGTGGATGGGTGTTAATCCATCTAAATCCTACGCACAAAACTTGATAGAACGAGTCAAAAAACCAATCGAATCAATTACCAAACCTTCGTATTAACATTTGCGTTATGTTCCAACAACGTCTGCACAACAGTATCGAGTCCCCAAGCGCAAGCGAGGTGCAACGGGGTCTGTAGGTCCTTCGCCTCATCGCCCCCTCGACCGTCGGGTCCGGGACGACGCGGAGTGTCCACGTCGCAATTGCTTCTAACGAGAAAACACGCAACGGCTTCGTTGTTTTCATCGATCGAGCGATGAAGCAGCGTTTGGTAACAGCCGTCGGGTCCCTCGCTCCAAAAATCGGGATCGCATTTATATTTGACCAAAATGGACGCGATTTCTTCTTGACCGGTTTCGAGCGCGACCCATAACGGACAGTTGTTGTTCTCGTCGACGACGCTCATGTCGACGGACTTTGCGCACAGTAGCTCGACAACGCGTGGAAGATGACGTTTGATGGCCAACTGGAGCGGAGTCTCCCTGTCTTTAGTCCTGAAAATGAAAATAATAATCATAATTTAGTCATTTAAATCAAATAAATTAAATTATTCATTAACCTCAATGATGGATCGGCTCCATTATCCAATAAAAACACGGCACCGTTCATATCCTGATTTAAAATTGCACGATGAAGTAAACTGAGCCCATCGGCATCGACTATATTAATGTCGGCTCCACAAGCGAGAAGTTGTTGAGCCACCTGATGCAAACCAACGAGCAAAGCAAATGCTAATGCTGTTTGATCGCGTGAATTTTTCACGTTGAAGTTAGGTACTATTAACTTGTTGTCATCTGTTCGTTGCGAATAAGCTAAAAAAGATCAGAAATTGAGTTGATTTTAGCAATTAACGCAGGAAAACAGTCAAATTACACCTTTATGTTCTAGAATAACTCGTATCACGTGCTCGTGTTTGTTTATTATTGATAGATGAAGAGGAGTTTGTTTGTAAACCGAAGGATTTTCGTCTTCGTCTTCGTCTTTGATGTAATGCGAAGAGTTCGGTGTAAACGTCTGTAAATTCGGATTGGCTCCCGCTCGCAGTAGCGATTCAGCGAGTCGCGCCAGTCCGTATTCGCACGCAGTATGTAAAGGCGTTTCTCCCTAAAAATCAAAAATATTTAATTTTCAACTCCACGAACTAAATTTCGGGTTAAATTGCAAACTTTTTTGTTAGTGTAATTCGGATTGGCGCCACTGTTGACTAAAAAAATAGCAGCTTTTTCGTTTTTAACTTTGGTTGCCCACTGCAGTAAACTGTCGCTAGTTTCGTTATTTACGGCATTCACGTCGCTGCCACGTTTTACAAGCTGGGACGCAAAACTGTCCGCATCGCTCGAGAAATTCTCAGCTTGAAGAGCAGCCCACAAAACGGTTTCATCTTCGCAATTTCGTTTTTCTAAGTCAAGAGGTTTGTAACTGAGCACAAGTTGGAAGACATGTTTATTATTCGCCGCGATGCAGCGATGAAGAACGGTGCTGCAAAAATAAACGAAATAAATAAAATAAAATAAAACTTCAAACTAAATTATCACCAATTGTCGGAATCCTGTAAATTCGGGTCAGCACCGTGTTCCAGCATTAATTTAGCGACATTAGTCAACGTTTTATCGTTGTTACAACTCGCTAAACAGTGCAAACACGTTTCAAGACTCACGGGAGTCACCGCACTCACGGACGCATTGTGATCGATAAGAAAAATGGCTGCCGACTCGTCACCTACAAAAGATTGTACTTAAATAAAGGGTAAATTAAAAAACTAAATCATTAAATTGACCTCTGAAAATCGCTTTATGCAGTAACGTTCTTCCTCGTTTGTCTCGTGCGTTCACGTCGGCTCTGTGCTCGAGTAACGTTTCGGCAATACTCGTTTGCTTGCTCATCAATGCTAAATCCAACGGCAAATCATCCCTGTTATCAACTTCGTCTAATTTCCCACTCAAATGCGAAGTGTATTCGACCAGATACAAAAAAACGACGTCTTCGCGCTTCATTCGGATCGCAAAATGAAGTGGAAATTCAGTTTTCGTTTTAAACATCTTGTACAAGAGCAGAGCAGGCATGTGAGCAAAATCGTCGCTGCTAAAATCGTCCTAAAAGTTCAAACAAAATCAGATAAAACTCCATTTAAAATCACAAACTAACTACCCAATGGTTGGCGATCATTTCCGAACAATGATTCTTCAAAACCTCCGCACCGATTTCGTCAGCAGTCGTATAGAATTTAATACAGTTACCAACATTAACCGACGCGACTAATGCTTGCTCACATCTACAAAATACAATTCAAACTTTAACATTTTTTTCATTTGTTGATCAAGTTTCACCTTTCAATCAAAGCAGTCAATTTGTAACGATTCGCAACTGTCATGAGCTCCAAAATAAACGCATCGCCATCCCTGAACTCCACTTGATCCGTGTATACCCACTTCAACATGACAGAACCAACTTTGTATGGAATGTCTGCAAAAATAGAAAAAACATTAAATAGCTTAATAAATTGCGTAACTACAGATGTTACGGATCAATTAGATCGAAATCATTTTTTCAAAGGGAGGAATCACAAGTTTTCTACCCGTGAAATCCAAATTATCAACATCTGCCAATCTAGAAACTCCCCACATGTCACTTCGAGCTGCTAATACAAAACGATGTGCTCGAAGCTGGCAGCCATCCAGCTGTACGGTCATGTCACTTAAGAGAAACGAGAAACATATCCGGTGAGCATCGAACAAGCAAAATTATTAATATTAATTTTTTTAAAAATATATAATTTAATTTATTTTGATTTTGATTTTTTAAATTTTTTTTTTACCTGTATAAATCTTTATCAAATAGATCTGCTACGAAATTAAGCAATCGACTGACGAAAGAATTATCGGAATGACTCCCTTTGCTTGCTGAAAGCATGTTGTAGTTCTTCTCTAACTCGTAGTATTTCTTTTGTAGTTTGACATATTGCTCTCGCAGGAGGTTGAGGTGTTTTTGCAGTTTCGTGGCTTCGGCTATTGGAAATTTAAATGTAGAAAAATTCATTAAATAAAAGATACGGTTAGATCGTCAAGGAATTTTAAAGAAAAGTACTGACCAGTCATTTTGATAAGTTTCTCTACCCGAGTTAATTAGTAATTTAAGGCTGTTAAGTTGGTTGTTCGTGTAGCTGTATACACTAAACGCCTTCCAAGAAAAAAAAATATTTGTCATGCGCCATGATAGCGACGTTTTATTCGATAGCACTCTAGTGGTAAAACTTAAAAATTTTAAATTATTTATAATTATAGTTAATAATTAATTGTATTACAATTTTTTATTAATAAGAAAAAATTCATTTTTATTTTGAAATAACAATACGATAAATACAAGCAGGTTGGAAAACTCTGGCCACAGTATCCAATCCGGAGGAAGAATACGCATGAAACCACCTGGATAATAAATATAAACGCGTCCGTAAGCGGGAACGTCGAGTGACAAAACAATGGAAGTTGGAAACATGGATACAATGTTGATAATTTCCGAGAATTTTACTCAGGTTCAAGCAAATTTTTTATTAAAATATATTATCACTATTAATTGTTTACATTTATACATAATAGCAGCCGAATTTAAGAGACGACGTGTTACCACGCACAGTGTTACCGAATGCTAAGAAGAAGCGAACAAAACGAGGAATCGCCGAAATTGCCTTGCCATCAAAGCTAGAAACTCGTGATGCTAATGAAGACATCGGTATACCAATTTACACGTCAAGAATAGAACGTTTTCGTGAAGAAAAAAAGCAGTTGCAAACCGCAGGTATATTTGCATTACATAACGAACTGCGCGGCCAATAGTGCAACGCAATGTTTTAATTTTTACAGCTGCGGCATTTGAATATTCGCAAAACAACTGTTCCGATCATGAGGATGACATCGAATACGACATTCCTTCGTCAGAAAACAAGTCAAAATCGGACGATGAAAACCAAGCGCCTTCTTCACCGCCTCAATTTTGCCCAGGAATAATCCGCGTCGTCCCGAAAAAGAAATGTCAGAAATTGCTCGAGTGAGTTTAGTTAAATCAAAATGTTTTCATAATTAATTATTTTATTTTTATTTTTAAGTAAACTGGCATCGGCAGAAATCAAATTCAAAGATGAATTAATGCAGGAACAGTTGGCATCAACTGAGGAATCATTGGTAGACGAAAGAAACGATTGTTTGACAGTTGTCACAAATCGGGAAATTTGTTTAAAAATACGTTGGAAGGGGAAAATTCGTAAAATATCCGTGAAAAATGTTTGTCAATGAGTAATGTTTTTGAATATAAAATATTCGTAACTTTTTTGGTTTATTAGAATCAATCATTCCGGATAATAACAGAAATGACAGCTAAAATGCTCGATGAACCAGTTGGTAAATTAATACTGACATTTAATGATGAAGTCATAAAACCGAGTGATACGCTTAGTTCGCTCGGGATTAAGGTATCCGATATTATAGGTAAAACAT
Organism: Strigamia transsilvanica; assembly: GCA_034701245.1. Classification (NCBI taxonomy): domain Eukaryota; kingdom Metazoa; phylum Arthropoda; class Chilopoda; order Geophilomorpha; family Linotaeniidae; genus Strigamia; species Strigamia transsilvanica. The sequence goes on along the minus strand of JAQIXU010000308.1, from coordinate 28,629 downwards.
TAAGAAAAAATCACTGTTATTTTATCAAATAATTAATTTGGAAAATTTTAGATTGCGGTTTATTGAGTACGGATTTACCGCCCAAGGAACCAGAAAACGACCCCGATCTTCTCAATCTCAAACTTCAAGCTAAAGATATGAAGCAGAAAATAGTTTTTACGATGCTTAAGGTTAAAAATATACAAATTACGAGCGTTGTATGGTTTAATAATAATAAATTTGTTTTCAGACTGAACCGATGACAGTATTAATCGAAAAGTTTGCGGAACATCGACAGATACCTGCGACGAAAATTATTTTACAATTCGATGGTGAAGATTTAGATGAAGAAAGCACCGCCGATGATTGCGGCATCGAAGATGATTTCTGTATTGACGTTATAATTCGTTCTTGATGCTAATACCGTATTGACGTAAGAGAAGGGTTTTTGTACACACAAAATACATTTAATAGAATATTTATGTCGGGAGTATATATCAATAAATACCAAATCTAGTGCTAAATCATTTAATGTACCGAGTAGAATTTACACTGTGTTTGTTTATAAATTAAAAAAAGATCTTTTCATATTCTGCAACAAGTCTCTTACAAATCTGCAACATTTTTCAATCCAATTCCGTTTCCAAATGAAACAAAAAGAGGAATGTTTTATATATTTTTTAATTAGTAACTTTTTTTTTTATCTTTTAATTAAATTTACAAACCAAAAAACCTTATTTTAAAGATACCTATTTCCATTTATCTAAAACTGGACACCACTAACTTGATCAATTTCATAACTAATCGTTTAATAAATTCGTTTTATACAATTGACTGCAACCTTTGCACTAAAATCACAGATATGAGAAATTCCAACATTTGATTTAAATTTTAACTAATATTAATAATAACCCTCTGGCAACACGAATAAATTAGCATTATTTCTGAACCCAATACAAAATGCACCGATTTTAAATAGAAAAATGAATATCATAAACAAAAAGAATATAACAAGCCCAGCTTCATAATAAAAATAAAAATAAATACCATCACATTTTACGTATATGCGCCATTTCATAACAATAAATTAACCGATTTAAACAATTTTTAAACAAATTTAAACATATTGCCTTCGCTATAAACTAATTCTCCTATTTACTTAAGTAGTGAACAATTAAAAAAGTTGCTAAATATAAATAACAAAAACTTGTTCAATTATTTTATTTTCCTAGAGTTGTGAGATTTAGAAGACGGCAAAAAATCATGTGTGGAAGAAAACGTCAACTAAAACGAGTGAACATTAAATCAAATACATCGATATAAAGAGATTGCAAATTGCAAATTCCAATTTACCACATGTGCAATGGTAGCAGGCAAAGACGGTGTTTCAAATAATGAATACAATAAATAAATTTCATCACAACGGCTGCATTCCCCCGTTATAAGCGTAATCGGCTTTATTGTGCATTATTAATCGATCTTCAACGAAATAAAAACTGTCTGATCTTGTCTCGAACGGGCTGCTAATCATATCTTGCACTGAAACGAACAAAACAATGTTATAAACAAACGTGATTAATTGTATTGAGTGATTACTAAGATCGGGCGGCAAAGTAGGGAATTCGTATATATGTTCACAGGTATTCTTGCTGTTAGGAATGCAGAAGCCAAATTCGAAATCAAAACTCTTGAGCAATTTATCCCTGAAAAAGTGGCGTTCTATCATTCGAAATTTGTTGACAGGTTTGTTGCCAACTGTAAATTCCACTCTAAAAATAAAAATTTACATTTATTAATACACAGTTTCAGTAGAAAAACATTTACATTTGCTCACGTTGCTCCGACTGTTTTGAGCTTAAGAAATTGCGGTGTAAATTGATATCGAACAAACCGGCCAGCATTTGGATCCACATCTTCTTGATCCGCATCGATTTCGTCACCTTCTTCATCGAAAAGAGATATACATATAGGAATGATGATGATTGGAATCGGGGTTATCGATTTCCATTGAAAATTTAATTTTTTTTTTTTGTCTCACCTAAAGTTGGCGGTTTCGCAATTTCGAAAAGCACGGTTGCAGACTCCATGTCACGAATTTTAAATCGGGTGAAATCAATGTCGTAAATGTTTGCTTCGGGTGAACACAAATAATCTGAAAAAATTATTAAGAAATAAATTAAAATAAATTAAAATAATAATTTTTTTGGGAAATTTTAATTTAAAAAATAAAAAATAAAACTAAACCAAACCAAATTTGGATTATTTTTTTTGTAATAATTATTACAAAATTCTAATTTTTTTTCCTTCACTTTTATGCTAATCTGCGTTTGAGCTCCCTAATGACCAACTTCCACAAACTCCCCTCATATTTGTTGCATTAAATTTACCATGGCAACCATATTGACCTTTTCTACACTTAACCAGTTTGACCACTTCTCCTTTCTTAAATTACCTCAATTATTTACATTTTCTATTTCCCTTTGATACAAAAAAATAAAAATAAAACAAATTAAATGACACTAATTTAACAAACAAAACGAGCAAAATTTGCTCAAAAACAAATGTCAACAAACAACAAAACAAATGTTCAAGCACTCAGAATTCCGCAGTTAAAAAAAAAATGAAATTATTTTATGAAGACGATCGATACTTACTTTCGCTTATTTTTGGTAATCTTAGTACATCGTCGGGTGAGACAACTTCTTTTCGAAGTAATTCATCTTCGGAAATGGGATCGGTCTCGTAAACTGCTTGATCCTTCCGCGATTTGGATTGCCTTGGCAAAACAAGGCTTCCACTTTTCTTCTTATATCCACTGCTACTTTTCACGTTCATTTCGTTGCTGCTTATACGCGATGAGGCATGGATCCGATTTGATGTGAACGCAAATGTAATGACCCGTTCAAAGGCACACACTTGTTCCGACGACGAGATACGGAACAAGCTGGATTTGGTACACTACAAATTAAAAATGGCCGATTTACTGTTGCATTGTGGGAAATTATCATCTGTTGGTTGTTGATAGTCAAATTCAAAACAGTTCAAATCTACATAAAATCTATTTAGATTTGTTAAAAAATAGAAGATATGCGAATAAAATGTGCAGTTTTGCTATTTCGTAACGTCCCTCGTTTGATTCGGAGCAAGACGTCCGTGGTTATGACACCATTTGTGCAATTTGTCTCAATTAAAAAAAAACTATAAACGGGTTGTTAAAAACCAAGGATTTATAAATCCGGCTTTTTTAAATACAAAGAAATTTATTATCCAGTCTACTCGACTAATTTGTCAGTGTAATTCTGATTTATTATTACAATCAACTTAAATAATACAACAAATTTCTGGATTCAAACGTCCAAAAACGAAATAATACATGCAAAAAGTGACGCATTTTTTTTTGGTCAGATATTTGAAAAGTTATTTCATTTCCTAAATGGGAAATGATTTCATTACGGGGAAATTTCTATCCAACAGTTAGTAAAATATGTACCAAATGTATTTGCGGCGACACGAATAAAAAGAAATCAAAGTAAGAAACTGTACACTGCAACACTTGAAGAATACTGAAATAATTTAAAAAAAAAGAGAAGCATTATTTATATATTTATATATATATATATATTTATATCTATATATATATAATATATATATTTTAGTCTCAAGTTCATTTGAAACTTCACTTTCCAATTTAATAATCATTTTCATAGTGTTTTAGAAATGCAACTACAAACACGATGCTAACAACAGTAAATATATAAAGGATAAAAATGTTTTTACACGTTTTCTTGAGCAATTTCTACAGTTTACGATTTTATAAACAAACAAAACAAACAAAAAAATTAATTCTATGCATATTTATACCGAAAAATGTACATGACTAAATGATTTACTAACTACAGTTGGGGATGAGATGCTTTTTGAAATATTTTTTTATATCAGATTAATTAAAAATAAAAGCTAGTACTTTGTATTTTATATCTATTATTTACAAGCAATGCGATGAACCATTCACCAAATGATTATTCTCGTTATCAATCTTAGCAATTAAAAAAGTGAGAAAGGTTATTACAAAATGTTATCAATTAATCTGAGATTATTCTCTACAAGAATTCGGTCGTCAACATAAAAGTAGATGTCTTTTTAAGTACGAAAAACTATATACAAACTACAAAGACCAAATTGTTTATAAATCAATTCAGTTTCCATATTTTAATATTTGAACCTCTCAGGTTGCTCAATAAAATTTCAATGAACTTAAACGCAAATCTCAGCTTTCCGACTATTTTTGTGCGACATTTCATGGCACTTTTAGACAAAATAACATTATTCCTATCTCATTAAAAAATAGCCATCTGTCTATCAACAATTAATATCCTTTCGTCCTCATTCCAGTCATGTAAACGCGCTCTTCTTTGTAGGAGTAGTTAAATCAGGATTCTGATCAGTCGTCGCTAACTGGCTAATTCTATTGTGATCCTTAACGATGTAATCAGTTATGCTGAACACAAATTGAATGCATCCGCATTTAATGTAACTGCCGTGATGCAAGAGCGCAGTTCCCTCCCAACCGGCGCCGCTGCCGCCTATCAGGCTCGAGCTGCTCGCCTTACAATTGCACACTTTCCAATTCTGAAAAAAGATAAACAAAAATTAATTAAATTAAATTAAATTAAAATTAAATTAAACAAATAAAAATCACTTCATTTGTTCGCGAACTCATAGTGAGTCGATCCGCTTGCTTTCTTTCCGACAGTCCACGAGCTCGGTTAATGATATTCCTTACGGATGCAACGACTGATGATGGTGCAGGTGTGGCCAAATTTTTTTCCGAAAAATCACATGAGTAAAGAACATTATCAACAGTCGTTCCATGTTCGCTGTAATTAAGCAGCTCGTAATGCTTAGTTGTCTACCAAAAAAAAAATTTATTAATTTATCGTTTACAAAAAAAAAAAATACAAATAAAAATCGTTAACTCACTTCGTCATAAAAGATCGATGCATGTTTTGCTGAAACAAAATTACAATGGCCATAATTGGGTAAACAAACATCCATATCGGCCCCCGTTCCTATCGTTAGTACTCTATACGGCATCGGTACTAGATGGCCTTTGCCAGTCAACGAACAAACGGTGGCCCTCGCTTGAACTTCTTTCACCCCGGATGAATTTGCGCAATCACCGCCTCCCTTTTTAACGCCGACACTTTTCGTCGCTGGCAGCAATTGCTGTAACCGTTGCCACGCCAATATGTGAATCAACCTTTCGTCCAACTTACTTAACTCAATATCTGCAAACAAAAATTAAAAAATATTATTTTCCAAACAAATTCACGATAAAAAATCATAAAAATTACCTCCCGAACCCTCGATGCACCCTTGAAGCGTGCTATTTAAATTGATGATTGCCGGTGAATTACTTAGAGTTGATTGTACGTTCACTTTGGGCTGAACGGGGCTCACGATGGTCGGACTCGTGCACAATTTGCCGGACGCTTGAACTGTGACCACTTTCGTAGCGGTAGGATTTTGTGCGCCTCTGTTTCCATTCATCGCGGACATCGGTGTCCTCACGATCGACGTTTGTGGCGAGCCGGGAAACCGCGGCTGCAAAATGGACGTGGAATTTGTGGCGGTGGGGGTCACGACCCTCGTCATGACGCAACCCGGGGTTCCTCTGAGTGTGGATGGCGATGCGGGTGCGGGTGCGGACGACACGGGTGCGGATGACACGGGCGCGGATGAGTTGATAACGATGCTTTTCACTTGGTTTAATATGGACGACGGTGTTTGAACTGCACCAACCGGAAGTGTCACTTTAACGACTGATGACAATGGTGTGTTTATAGTCTCGGTTTTCGTTTTAGGAGCGCTCGACGGCGGCTCGGCTTTCACCTTCACTAGGTCGGTCGTGACCAAGTCGCCGTTCGCGGCCATGAAACCGGGGTGATGGAGTAACGAGACTGGCCCGTTGTGCTTGGCAGGTGATGAAGTGCCGGATGTGGCCACAACTGGTCTAGGAGACTCGACCGTAGAATGAATGCTTCCGTTAACCATCATTTTTGTGGGACTCTTTCGTTGAAGCAATGAGGTGCCGTTACAATTCCCCGGATTAACCGATGATGAGCCACTGGGTGAAGTGATTTTACAATCGTTATTGCTGTTGTTTCCATTCCTTAGGATTTGTTTCTGGGCTAAATATCGTGCTATGCTCGTTTGAAGAGAAACCAGCGTCGTTAACCACTAAATCGAATCAAAAAAAAATTAATTCGACGCTTTTTAAAACGTGGAATATTAGAATCAAACCTCGTCTTGCTCTTCCAGTGTCGCTAATGCTGATGAAGATGGCGTCGAAGCTGTAGCCGTCACTACGGAATTCTCCCTTAGACTTAACGGCGAGTCCGTAACTCTAGGTAACAAAGGCGGTGGATGTTTGTAATGATCCTTTATTGTTTGTGGTACCTGTAGAATAAGAATAAGAATCGGCTTAGATAAAAAATAAAAATAAATATTTTTTTTTTTTTAAATTATACCTGAACTCTGTTGCGGGGCGGATGTTTAATCTTATACCGAAACGGAGGGTTCTGTCGATGGACCTTCTTTAAAAATCCAATTTTAACTGTGTCTTGTGATATGTGACCCGAGAATTTATCCCACAGTTTCAACCTTTCCGTTAAACTGGTAGAAGTCAAGAGTTTTTGATCCTTTAGATTAACACAAAAAAAAATAAACACGCAATTAAATTAAAAAAAAATAATTTTTAAGCACCAAAAAATTTTCTGGATGATTGGGACACATCCAACGTCCTGTCGGTAACGTGGTCAGTGGTGGATTTAAACAATCCTGATGAAATAAGAGCGGGCAGTAGTCGCATTGGATCAATGGCGCCTTCCGACAACTCCTATTATTATAATTGTTAATACAAAATTTAAAAAATACAAAATTTAAAACAAAAATCATTCGAGGCGCGCTCACTTTCTGCATTCGAAACACGTCTTGGCCGGAAGTGAAACGAAACCACCATCCAATTCGTGGGCAGGCTTCTTAGCGTTATTTTTATTCCCATCTTTTTTCTGCAGCCGTTTACTGGTGCCTGGAAACGCCGTCGTGCACTGCAGCTCCGGCGGTATTTGAAACTGTTTCGGGTTCATAAATTTCGCCGCTCGGCACAGTGTTTGAAACGGAGATTCATTGAGTGAAGGTTCGTACTCCATTTCCCCGACAGAGTCGGTCGTTCCCGTTTGATTTTCTTCGCTAGCTTCGTCGATTTCCATCACTTCTTCATCAATCGAAGTGGATCTGTGAGAGATTCTGTCCGTTTCGTCTTTTTCACTGCTCGATTGAGTCTTTTCCTTGTCGCTCGACGTGTGTTGACTCTGTTGACTGTGAATTGAAGCAATATCACTTTCCTGTTGCCGTGGTTGAACCACACCAACACCAAACTGCAAAAAAAAAAAAAAAAACATTTATCAAACCAAAAAAAAATCATTTAACAACCCAAACAAACCTCTTTTTCTATCGTAATACAACGATGACAAAGCCATTCTCCGGGTGGAATGTCTTCATCTTGAAGCGGAGGATTACTAGAAATAAATAACATAATTTAGCGGCTTAAAAAAATAACAAAAATCCAATTTGGCGTCATTTCCGAATGAAACGCGAGGCCACTTGAAAATCAATCAAACAGCCATGTTTCTTTCCGTTTAATATCCACGGTATCTTTTTTAAATTTTTCACATTTTCAAATCATCAATACACACTTACTGGCACTGCAAATGAAACGCAGCGGGACATCGATCGCAGCAGAGTAAATCGCCTCCTTCTTTACAACTATCGCAGCAATCGTGGTTAAACGATCGTCCTGGTCGACGATGATTTCCTTCTCTGTGTCTGTTTCGCCGTGCAGGTTCGTCGCTCGTCGGTGGAGCGATCAGCGCCTGAATTTCCTACAAAATTCGCGGGGAAACAAGACGAGGGATTAGCGAAAATGTCGAAAAAGTGAATTAAAATAAGAAGCCATGTTGAATATTGAGAAAACTTACTGGCATCAGACCGCCTGAAGTATCCAGATCGTATTCCACGGCAGCCATTTGCGAGATTTTATATCGAGGAACGATTTTCGCAGCAAATACTGGTCCGAAATAATAGAAATGATGATTTAGAACTCGGTAAAAACGTTGAAATCTAGTTGAAGAGCTATCGTCGACTCCATCTTGGCTTCATGATTGTCAGCGAAGCTTCAGCAACATTCCGTTGAAATAAGGAGAAAAAAATGACAGTCGCTTCAGAAAAACGGTAGAACGGAATATTTAAATACCTGGTTTAATTTGTTAGGAATATATTTCGAGTGAGCGGTGCATTAAGAATGAAATAACCGTTTTAAATTGATCAACCTCTAAAATACCTAGGATCAACCAAAACAAAATGGCGGAGTGTTTATATTGAGCATGCGCCTGGGACAATCAATCTGCGCATGTTGAGTTTTTGGGGAGCTAGAAGACGAGGGGCCGACGCCGATATTACAAAAAATATACAACGAGCACACGTTACGGCAATTTTATTGTCATAATTAACAAGAATAAAAAGCAAATTGTTTACATATATTACCGAAGCAAATACATTCATGTAAACAACATAATTGTTGCAACAAATGGTCCAATTTAAAGAGAAAAAAAGGTATTTTCAACGTTTTGACTGTGTATAATTAAAATACAGCTGGCAAAATGGAATTAAAACTTTAAACAACGAGCAAACAAATTCACAGCTTCTTTTCATCGTGTCGGAATGGGATTTTTAACGTTTTTTGTGGGTGTTTTGCTTGACGAGGCTGTCACCTTGCGTCGTTGGTTGAGGCGCTTTCGCTTGATATGAGCTTGTGCTCATGCACTTCAACATTTCCATGATCGCTGTTGGGGACACATTGAGTTGAAGTAAATCCAGAATAATTCTGTTGGAAAATGGAAATAAATTTAATTTGTTTTCGGCGATTAAAAAGTGGATTTTTTTTTTACTTGAACACTCTGGGATCGAAGTGAATGTCAGCGAGTGAAGCTAATTCGTATAGTTCAGTTTCTTCACTCGATAAAATGACTTTAGCTGGGGCTGGTAATTGGAGTTTGTGTTTTGATTGAGTTTTCGTCACCAAGGTTCTGGCAGTGCTAATAGTTTCTGCAATTAAATTAGGTTTTTTTTTGTTTTTTTAGTCAAAATACTAAGCTCGAGTGTTCGGAAAATTTACCTCGCTGCATCATTAATCATGTCATAATTTTGAATGTCAAAGAGCGAGTTTTAACGACGGATATTTGTGATTCTTCGAGATCAGAGCCCAGAATACCAACAAGCGCGAAAATGTCAATCGCCCATTTTGAATTTCAAAACAACACGCTGTGACAACAATATTTTTTTTTAATTTATTTAAAATATCTATTTGATTTTTAAAAATCAGAAATTTGTTTTATTTCTTAATTTACGCTTGGTTTTATTTTCAAAATGAAAATAAAATTATCTTTTAGTTTAACGTTTTGTCCCTAGATGGAGAAACACAGTTTCCCCACCTAGGGACAAAAAACTAAAACACTTTAATTAATCCCGCAGAAACAGAAACCTAATGTGAAAACCTAACCCATTAAAACCATTTCAAACAAACTCCAAAACCATCCCAAAAAAATTAAAATTTAAAATAATCCAACATAAAATATTTATAACCCACTTACACCCACGCCATCCCATATCTAAATACCAACCTACGTGTAAAATTAATGCGACCAGTTTAGCAGCCATGATGGCATCTCGCCTCCCAGCGAGGGTGTACTTGGTGTCAGAGTAGGATGTGATCATAAGACGATGAACGAGTACAAAATCCAACAGAACGAGTCCGAAATGAAGGGATGGCTTTCCAAATGGACAAATTATATAAAAGGTTATCAGAAGCGCTGGTTCGTTCTGTCCAATGGCCTTTTGTCCTATTACAGGTAAACAAATATACGATCTGAAATTGCGTAATGTAATTCCCAATCTGTTTTCTGACATTAAATTACGCTGTCATTAAAATATCGCCCAAATGGCGAAATCTAAAACCTCCCATAACCTAACCACCCAAACAGGTTGTTTTTATTCGAATGAGCCGAAAACTCGCGCTTTGAATGATGAAACAAAACAAAAAATATATATTATCTATAATTAAATTTTAATTTTCAATTGCAGAACTCAAGCGGAGATGGCGCACACTTGCCGCGGCACCATAAGTCTGCAGGGAGCTGTAATACACACGGAAGACTCGTGTAATTTCGTCATATCGAATGGAGGGACTCAAACGTTTCACTTAAAAGCCAGTACGGAAATCGAGCGGCAACGATGGGTTACAACTTTGGAATTGGCCAAAGCCAAAGCAATCCGACAGATGGAATCAGGTATAAAAATAAGCAAATTAATAATTTTTTTTCCAAAAAAAAGTGTCAAATTCCGAGATAACGATTGTCGGAATCTGTCGATAGCTTTAGTCATCGATTGGATGACGTTGTTTAACTCGAAATTTATAAATATTTGTGTTATTTTGCAGAGGACGACGACGATTTCGAAGATATGCCGATGCCGTCGGAGAAAAACGAACTGGAAACCGTTGTAAAAACATTAGTGGCCAAACTAGAGGATCTTAATACGTGTAATGATTTGATTCTGAAACACGGAGCTGCTTTGCAACGTTTGTTAAGTGAATTGGAACAGATGGACTGTGCCTCGCCGGATTTGCCGACGAAAATCAAGTCGGTTAACGAACGAGCGACGCTTTTCCGGATAACGTCCAACGCCATGATGAACGTACGAATTAATTTTTAATTATTTCAGATATGGAAATGTGAGATATTGCCTTTCTAACGCTGTAATGCAAATTGTATTCTCACATTTCAGATCAATATCTTTTCTTGTTCCCCCTTCCTTATTATATTGTTACAAAAGTAGTAAGCTTTGTTCTGATATAGGCATGTACGGATTTCTCCGAAATGGCGCAAACGAGCGGCCGAAAGTGGCAAAAAATGCTCCAACACGAGCACGAGCATCGATTGCGTTTGGAAGAAATGGTCGAACAGCTGGCGCGCCAACATTCGCACCTGGAACAAGCTGCGAAAGCAGTCACGAGTGCTCAGAACTTGCCTGGTCAGAGTGAGTAATTAATGCAATATATACCACGTACGTTTCAGCTTCAGTTCGCAATCTTTTTCGAGATAAAAATCAAATTTATCTTAATTTTTCTTTTTTTCGTTTGGCTTTCATCCAATTAAAACGGCATTAATTTTTATTGTTGACGAACAAAACGAACAATCAAGCCCACGTTCGCGATTGTTAATGCTTTATTTGTGTATTTTTAATAGCTTTAAATCATTCTGATGGCGAGGAGGAATTTTTCGACGCCGAAGAACATCAAACGGATTTTATAGTTACAATACCGTCGATAAGTCATAGGTAAACAACAATAATAAATTGATAAATTCTTAATATGACATTGAAGCGACGCAAATTTCTCACTGTTAATCGCACACCTTTCCACACACCCCTAATCTTCTTCTTACAGTTTAGAAGTTGTTGGTAAATTTCCCAATAAATTTAGGACAAAAAGACAAGACATAGCGAGTTCGCTCAGGTGAGATGTGTGAGGAACTTTGCTTGCTGATGCATGAATAATTGATTAGGAGAATGCATAATTTAATCGTTTTCCCCGTTGTTGTCGTCATTTTTAACGATTGTATTTTATTGTTTTACTCATTTTGTGCCACTTTGATAGACGAACTGCCAGTGGGATCAGCATAGGAAGCGAAGGAGCTGGAGGAATGAACGATGGCGTCTCTAGTTCAGGATCTGAAGTGGAGACCGACGGCCAGGAAGCTGCATTAACCGCTAGAAAACTTAAGAAAGTATGTTTGGCGCGTGTTTTATCGAATTAAATTGAATGAAAACGATGTTCGTTGGATAGTTACCTACCGAAACGTCTACGGATAGTGCGAACGTTCACCACAGTTTATCATCCATAAGCATTTCATCCAGTTCTCAAGATAATCCAAATAAACGTAAACGACGTAAACATATTCCCGAACGACCGAATTATAGCATTAATTTATGGAGCATCATGAAGAATTGTATAGGAAAGGATTTAACTAAAATACCAATGCCCGTAAATATTTGATTTTTATTGATTTAGACATTTGCATCAATAATTTGTTGTTATTGTAGGTTAACTTTAGCGAACCACTCTCGATGTTACAACGGCTGACGGAGGATTTTGAATATTCAGACATTCTCGACCGCGCTGCCGAATGCCAGGATAACTACGAACAAATGGCTTACGTGGCGGCTTTTACAGTATCCCCTTACGCGACAACCAGCAACAGGACGGGGAAACCGTTCAATCCGTTGCTCGGAGAGACCTACGAGTGCGATCGACGTGACGATTTAGGCTGGTGGTCCATTACGGAACAGGTAGATTGGATTCGGATGCGATTTTTTCTAGTAAATAATAACAAATTTCTTTTTTTTTGTTTAAAAGGTGAGTCATCATCCTCCGATGGCGGCTCAGTATTGCTCGGGTCGTGGCTGGAACTGCTGGCAAGAGTTTACGATGTCGAGCAAGTTTCGAGGGAAATATTTGCAAGTTATTCCGTTGGGAATAAGTCACCTGCATTTTAATAAGAGTGGCAATCGTTACACGTGGCGCAAAGTTACGACGACGGTACATAATATAATCGTTGGGAAGCTGTGGGTGGACCAGCACGGAGAAATGGACATAGTTAATCATACTAGCGGCGATAAGTGTCATTTGAAATATCTACCTTACAGTTATTTCTCGAGAGAAATTCCAAGAAAGGTTTGCGCGTCGAGTTTAATTTATTGATTTAATTTATTTGATTGGTTTGTATTTATTTCTCAGGTGACTGGTGTGGTGACCGATCCAGACGGGACCATTCATTGGGTGCTTTCGGGAACTTGGGACAATAAACTCGAGGCTGCCAAGGTCTTAAGTAGCAGTCAAGATTTAGGAAAAGAAAAACCGAGATTAGAGACTGGACCGGCGAAAGTTCTGTGGAAACGACGTTGGCCGCCGTAAATCATTTAATTTCGTGTTCGATGATCGTTTTCAATATTAAATTGATAATTTATTTATTTTTCTCGATAGGCCCGAATACGAAAAGATGTATAATTTCACCGAGTTGGCTGTTCAGTTAAACGAAGATGAAGGTAGTACGGCACCGACGGATACTCGAAATCGTCCCGATCAAAGACTCATGGAAAACGCTTTGTGGGACGCGGCAAACCAGGAAAAGGTTCGAATTGAAGAAAAACAACGAGCTGCGAGGAGAAAACGGGAACAGGAAGCGGAACAAGCTGCTTCGGAAGGTAATTTGACCGCAAAAACTATCATTTTGTAAATAAAAAATTAATAAATTAATTTTTAATTTTATTTCAGGTCGGCCTTATCCTGGTTACGAACCAATTTGGTTTAAGAAGCAGAAGGACCCTGTCACCGGAAACCCAATTCATATTTATCAAGGGCGTTATTGGGAAGCCAAAGAAGCTCAGGATTGGTCAGCGTGTCCGGACATATTCTAGTCACCGCGATTTCGATCGAATTGGTTGTTTTTTTCTTCTTTTTAAAAAAAAAAAAAAATATATCGTATGTTAATGGTTTTTCTTCCATTATTTGAGCATTCAGTTAAGCTGAATGGGATTGTTGGTGAAATCTGATGGGACACATTGAAAATTCATCAATTTACTGTATTATACTTACAAACTTTAAAAGGTGCAGTCACGTTGGTGTTTATTGCTCGGTCTAATAGACGTTTTATGCAGTTTAGACTCGGTATGTTTGTTAAAAGGAGAAATTTAATCGGTTGAAAAGTAATAAATAATGACGTTACTAGCACTCTTGATTTTTAAGTTATGGTCGTTGTGGTTAGTACTATACGATGGAGGATAATTTGTTTAAAACTGACGCAATTGTGACATTTAATTTCCAATACTTTATTCAGTTTACATTGATTTTTTTTTCTCGTGAAAGTTAAATACCAATCAATATTATTGTAATAACTAATGGACAATTATTTTTCTTCATTGCAATATATATAAAAAAAGTGTTTCGTAAGGACTTAACTTGTAAATAAACAGATTCGCTTTACATGAAAGATTTGTTCTTATTTTATATTTGTATCTACGGCGCTGCGCCAATTCTCGCCACTAGATGTCAGTGAAAACAACAACAACCGCATAGTCGCAGCAGGCCTCGTCTGCAATAATACACAGTAGTCTTTTACAGTTTTGTGGACTCCCTCGTCTTTATCCTTCAAAATTTGCAGTTCACTTGGCTCATATGATTTGAACATCCCTTTTATTGATACCAATTTGAGTTGATCGTTTTTGTTGTTTCGGTAGGTCATTGTACCCGTTACGGAATGCGTACCAATACACAAGTTAAACATATTTATTTCTTCGTTCGTTTAGAACCATCGGATGGTATTTAGGAGCATGGAGTCGTTTACGTTGATGTCGCCCTCGTCCCCCTTAATAGAGCACGAGATGCCGTGGGTTATGACAATTCCCACTAGTATACCCTGGTCGCTGCCTTTCTACACGGATGCACAAATGACGTTCACGGCCAAGTCGGTCGAGTCGAATTCGCCAACGATGATCGTCACTTCGCAGATGAAACGAAAAGGATCCCACTTGGAGTGAATTAATTACGAATTACACTTTGAATTGTACAGAATTGGCTAAAACATTCGTCTTGGATTTTTAGTGCACCTCTACCGAGTAAAATCTACATTAGCGAGGAGAAAATGATCGCCAGAATGAAGGAACTAGACATCAATGCTATGTGCGCACCAACACCGGCGCAAGAAACGGCGCAGACGTCGCTCGCTTCCGATTTATCGAATACACGATGTTCGGGACCGCGCGTCTGTCTGGATGACGTCGATTCGGGGTTAAATTAGAACGAATATATTTGCGTTTTGTTCGTTCGTTTTTATTTTTCTTAATTTGTTGTAGTTTTATCGATATGGATGATTTTGCTCCGCCGAGCGAGACAAAGGATCCGATTCTCATTTTATCTGAAGAAGTTCGAAACAGCATCGCTAATCCTGATCCCATTTTGCCGACAACTCTCCTGGAAAAAATGTTATTTCAACCGAATCGTTAACTTTATTTTACTTATTTATACTTATTTATAGTCAAAAGCCATCGATGGAATTGGTTTTGTGGACCCCACCGGGCGGTATAGTGAGCAGCTTGATTAAAGCCAAAACAGCGGCCCTGAACAACAAACCAACGCAACAGTACAGAAATAACAACAACGATCTTAATAAAGAACAACCTGTATTAAAAGCCAGGAAAACACTCGCGTCACGCGATGATACAAATACGTGAGTACAAGCACAACTGTTTGACGGAATAAATAATTTTATTATTTTATTTCTTTCGTTTTGAGCGACAATTTTTCGAAAACTTCGAACTCTCAGTCTTCGTTCTCGCACCTGTTTCTGGACGATCCATCGACATCACAAAAAGGTATGGAAACAATGGATCTATAACTGTTTTCAATGTGCGACACCGAGAGTTTTCTCCCTTCTTGGTTGAATCATCGCCTTTTTTCTTTAAAAAATTTCAATTCAAAACAATATCTCATTTTTATTTTTGATGTACTAGTGATGAGTTATAAACTTTGTGTTTGTCAGTTTTAAATGTCTCGTTGAAAATGAGTATATCGACTAAATGAAGCACAAAAACTCCCGTCAATTACCCGAATCCTCCTTTACAATTTGAATCTTTTTTTTTTAATATTTATTATCATCACATCATTAATTATTTTTTATATATTATATATATATATATATATATTTTAACTTACAGATTTATTGTAGTTGAAATAGTTGGCTTAATTTAAGAAAAAAATAGAAATTTTCGAAAAGAAAAAGAAAGAAAATTATGTGTACAAGTTTATTCGATTTCTTTAAGCGACTTTACAAACGTTGTTCCATTCATTACGTTGGTCGTAGCGATGATGTAATCTGTTGTTGCTACCAACACAACAATAAATAAATTAATAAATTAAATTATAAATTTTCACAACTAGTTTTTTCAACTATTTTTTACCTTCCTCCAACTGCGATAAAAATCTCAACGCTGCAATTTCGGCGTACGTGCATCCGCCCAAAAAGAAGACGATCGTCACTTTTTGGTCGTCGGTGGTCGATTGGGACGACGAACCGGACCCACGTCGCTTTCTCAATCCAACCGGCATTTGCTGCGTCTCGTCCAAAGTGGGTCCCGGCAGCATGGCGAGGATATCGGCTATCGCTTTCCAACCGGGACGCGATAGAAATTGAGCTAAGCGCACGCTGAGCGGCGCGTATCCACTGTGGACATAGGCGATGTCACGAGGGCTCTGAAAAACGTGAATAATTGGTCAAATTGCACTTTATAATTGCTCTTTATTTTACGCACTTGTTCGTTGCACTCCTCCACGGTGGTTCGCAGCGTTTTTCGAACTACGGAGTAAACTTTTGAACCTTGTTGCGTGAGTAGTCCAACTTTCTCCAAGTTTTCTAGCGTTGGTAAATGACGGAAGCCGTACGTCTGCAATTCAAATTGCAGTAAGGTGAGTAAATTACGATTTCCACGTTGAAATTACCTGTAGGATTTCTCGTTTGTAATATTCGAGAATTTTGGGTTTTAATCCTGAATTGGTGACCGATTGCATGCAAATCAATCGAAGAACCTGAAAGTAATTAACTAATTAATACAAATCAATCTTAAATTGATGAAATAAATACTTTGATAAACGAGTCCTTTTTCGCGAGGCATTCTTCGATGTACGGATGAACTTTATCAGTGTCGATGTAATTTAAGAATTCTTGTTCTACAATTTGAGCATCTCGAAATCGATCGGTGTTAACCACATCTTTGATTAACTGACAAATGTTTGTATCTTTAAAATAATACAGCAATTACTTTGATATTGAATACGGTAATGGTAATATATTTACGATTTGAAATGGACTGTTTTAGTGACTGCATCTCCGGTAGCTTACTAACAAACAATTTCATCTCTCCGATCGTCTTCATGGAATGTCTCTCCTCAAATTGCGAGGTAATTAACTTGGCTTTTTTACTCAAAATTGGCCCAACTGCGTTGATATGACAGTCACGTATTTCGGCGTACAGTTTTTCGCCGGAATTGAAAGTAAATTTCTTAGGTTCGGATACCAAATCCTGCGGCCCAGCTTCGTCTTTTCCACTGAACTTATCAGCCGGGAACTGTACAATAGCTGTAAAAATGTCCATTTTTCAAAACAATACGTGCATTAAGCAAAAACAATCGTCAAATACTGTGCTTAATGCCGTGAATCTCGTCGATGAGTCCCTCGTAGGTCAGTTGGGTCGCTAATGGCGAAAGTAAATCGACGTTTCGATCGATCAACAAGAGAGAATCGATTTGAGGGCTCATCTGGGGCTCGATGTTTGCCATTTCGCGCCTCATTCGAACCATTAAATCGTAAACGTGCTAAACATTAATCATTACGTTACATTATATAATATTCTAATTACCGCGCTACCTTTGCGCATTTGCCTTTCCCGTAGACGGAACCTATGACGCCGTACAAGGCTTGTATCGTCATTAAAGCTTTGGCAACGTGAAACATCGACGTCATGTCGTTTTCTAAGTGACATTCCTTGAAAGAATTCTCCATCTCCATCGATATTAAATCGTTATCGAAGGGAAATAACTCGATACAACACTCCCCGATTATGGTAAACGTTCCGTACACACCTAGAGTCTTTAATTGAGAGTAAGCGATGAGATTTATTGATTTTGTTCAAAATAATTTGTTTACTTTTAGTCTTTTTTCGCACAGCAAACTCTTTCTCGGCACAAAAAATACACTGAATTCCTTCTTTGGTCCGCTTTGTGATTCTGCCCTGCGAAAACACGTTGAGTAATAACTCGGAAATGATTTTTTCGATCGTTTACTTGCGAACATTATCGGCAATGACTTCCATTAGTGACAATTTAGGTCTCGTTAAAAACACGACACTTTCCACGTTGCTTTGCGGCAGGCTGCCCGGTTTGAGGGAATACATTTTGGTGACATCGTGGTCCTGCGGTGGGCCGAAAAAATATTGTCATTACTTAAACAAATCGCTTTGTTTTCATTTACTTTTAGGAAGTAGTAATCCGATATTAAGCCAAACGGTCCTATCAGTTGGTCGTCCCACACGAGTGCCTAGAAAATGAATTTGCATGTATTCCACGCGTACATTTTGTAATATATTTTAAACCTTCGTTCCAGTGCATCGATTTAAGCAATCTAACAGTTCCCTCAGTCCACTTTCACGCAAAATACTTAGATTTAGCCGACCAGTGCTCAGATGATGGGAGGACATGATCACAGTGTGCAACAAGTTGCCACTAGATGACGCCACATACCGGGAAGGCATCGCGAAGGTCGAGGTTCAAAAGGAAAGTAAAAACATTCAAGGATTGTGGTTTAACCAGAATCTTATCAGAATTATCATTAAGAAAATCTTTTATGTCCGAACTTTATTATCTTTTTATTATCTGTTTAACCATTTTTAAAAAAAATACAACATTTTGGCTTGAAACTGGTTAGAAATTGATTCAAAAGAAGAGAATTTCTTCGGTTTCCTTTTTGCCTTCCTGCACACTGTGCAACGACAATTCGCCTTGGCCTGGCAGCGGCTTGTGAACACGCAAATGCAGATGTTCCTCGTTCCCAACTTTGACTTTGATGAAATAGTTGACTCCTGCCACGACCTGACTTTTGAAGCTCGTAGCGGTGAACTCGTTGAATGTTTTATTCAGTTTCGATTCTACCGCGCCCTTCAAAGATTTACACATCGCCTGGATCTCATCCGTCGCTTCTTTCATCGCTCCTGTTCCACCGGGCATTTGTTTTTCGCTCATAATCGACAGTTATTCGAAAAATCTTAAAATTAGAAATGATATTAATGGGTTAGATGTTCGCTCAAATGATGCGTCGAACGGATCGAAGAGCTTACCTAGTGTCGTTTCGGAGTGGAAACCGATAGTGATGTCAAAAAACGAACTTGGAATAACTATATCGAGGAAGCTTGTTTCACGTGATGATGAGACATGAAATGGGTTGGTTTCGTTTCTAGTGGTGACATGGCAACGAGGAGTTGGCCAATTGAAACGTTAGGGGAAATCAGAGTCGTGTTGTCATTGGTTACCGAACGAAGTCTTAAAACCAAGGATAGAGTTTATTGATTAAAATGTGGCGCTTTAGCGATAAGATTAATTTCGAATTTTTATTTTTTTACATTTTTACATTTTTATATTTACAAATTCGTGAGTTTTCATTAATATTGAGGTTAATTAGTATTTATCTCGCTAGGTGGCATCAGTTTTTCAACAACAAAAAAACAGTATGGTTCTCTAGGTAGAATTAACTGGTAAACAAAACAAAGTCAAATATAATAGAATAAAATAAAAGATGGTACTTGCAACAATTTCCTGATTGTTTTCGATTATTTTACAATTCCACACACAAAGGTTAAAGAGCGCTTCAAATAGTCACCCAGAACGGGTGGCTCAGTTGTTAGTGTGCCTGTCTGGCAAATGCTGGCATTGGATCAACCAGGTTCGAATCCGGGCCGAGCAGTGTCGTTTGCGCCGAGACAGAGTAGACTACTAGGCGTATGCTGCCGGTCGATGTGGGTTCTATCCAGTGTTGTTTGGGCCGAGAGAAGGATTGTAGCAAACCCGTTTGGGTTTGGCTCTCCGCGTGTTCAGTCTGACATTGAGTTGCTACCTCGCAGCTGAACCTGTTGCTTTCAAACCCGCACTAGCACTTGCTTGTCCAGTTCATCCTATCGGATGAACATTTTTGGATTTTTGGTGTTGTATTTTGTGAATTTTGTGATTTTTGACTGGAATTTGTGGAGGTTTTTAATTTTTTTTGGATTCTTGGTGTTTGACCTACTAACAGGTACACCATTTTAAAAAGATTGGAAACCTCTGTTTTATTCTATTCTATTTTGTTTTATGTTATTTTATTTAATTCTGTTTTACAAGTATATTATTCAGTTAGTTTTCATTAATATTGAGGTTAATTAGTATTTATCTCGCTAGGTGGCATCAGTTTTCAACAAAAAAAAACAGTATGGTTCTCTAGGTAGAATTAACTGGTTTGAAACTGCATTCTGCACCGCTCTGTCGCAAACAAAATTATTAAATAAATGGCGGAATATTTTGTTTTGTAAAATGGACGAAGATTCGTTGTTTAGCACTCTGGAAAGCGGCGAATTGACCGAAGAGCAATGGGAACAGTTTAAGGAACTGAAGATCCAAGTAAATATTTTTATTTATTTTTATTTCTTACGTTGATGTTTACTCATTGATGATATTTCAGCGCGGTAACTTGGTGTGCAATGAATTTGATTCCGACGATGAAGAAGAAGAAGAAGAATACGAGGAAGACGATCTACAAGAACGAGATGAAAGCGACAAGGGTGAAGAAGAAGAAGACACTTGTCCCTTGGCAACGGGTTCTGACTCGGACACAAATGACAATTTCAATAGTTCCCTAACTGACCAAGAATTAAACACGGGGCTGCATAAGTATTTAAACGGTAAATATCTAAGAACAAAAATGAAAGAATCACATCTTCACATATTTTTTCAAATGATTTTTTAGGGGAGTTAACCTTTACGCAATATTCGAACCTCCTCGAAAGTATAGAAACTGAAGGAATTCCCGAAGAAACGACTAAAGGTGCAAAATAATACTTTATTATCCGTACATTTCGATTAATTTATCGAGTATGTGTGTTGCAGAATCAGCGGACCGATTTATCGAGCAAATGGATTTACAGACGAAACCAAAAAAATCTAAAGTAATGCAAATCGAAAAATTCAATTCCGAATGTAGTAATTTCTAGTTTCATTTATTGCATTTAGATCCGAACTAAATTGCCACGTAAAGTCCAACATCTACTAGGCGAAGCAAATTTAAATTTAGCTCGGCAGGAAACGGACGAAGCGATTAAAATGTGTATGGAGATCATTCGGTTGGCTCCCCGCGCCCCACAACCATTCCAGACCCTCGGTATGGTGTACGAAGAATTGGGGGACATGGAGAAATCACTGCAAGTATGATTACCATTAATTCATTAATTCATTAATTGATTAATTAATATTTATTTATTTGAAAGTTTTCACTGATAGCTGCATTTTTGAGTCCTAACGATCCCGAAGAGTGGCTAAAATTGGCCGAAATGTCGATAGCTTCGGGAGACCCGCTCCAAGCAGTGACCTGTTACACGAAAGGTAGCTACGAAAATATTCCCATTTTTTTTTCTTCACCGTTCTAATGGAATTTTATATTTTTCTAGCTTTGAAGAGCGATCCGAACAACGTGGCGGTACACTGGGAAAGATGTCTGCTGTTGGAACAACTCGGCAAAAAAATGAAGGCGCTCGAAGGATATCAACAGATATTGAAATTGATGAAACCCGAACAAGCGCCGCAATGTTGGCAATTGGCGAGAGAAATTTGCAAAGTAAAATTTCCAAACGATTACCAGATTGCTCTATATTAATTGTAATCATTTATAATTCTTTAGTCTTACCACGAAATGGGCGAAACGGCCTTAGCCATAACCACCATGATGAACGTGTTTGAGAAATTCTCCGAAACGGCCTCGTCCGAAGATCTAAACATTCTCATGGAGTTGCAAATGTCGTTTAAAAAATACGAGGATGCGATTCGGTGTTTTCAAAAGTTCGGAAACATCATTTTCTACCGCGACGCGGATGATTCGCTCGCGATTCGCGAACCGCTGGACAAAGAAATGGTGAAAAGCGTCGCGAAATGCGTCGTGAGCGACCCGTATCCCATCGATCTTCGCGTCAAACTCGCCATCGTTTTGCTCTTCTTGGAAGGATTTCACTTGATCGACGATCTAATCGAGCCGCTGTTCGGAGAGAAATTGGACGACGTCGGCGACTTGTATTTGGATCTCGCCGAAGCGTTCTCGGAAGTCGGTCTCTACTCGAAAGCGGCGCCGCTGCTGTCGGACTTGGTCACGTCCGAAAACTACAACATGGCGGCGGTTTGGCTTCGTTACGCCGAGTGTTTAAAGGCGATGGGGAAATCCGAGGCGGCCTTGTCCTCCTACTCGCGCGTGCTGACGTTCGCTCCGAATCACGCCGGAGCCCGAATGGCGTCGTCCACGCTGCTCCAGCAAATGGGACGAACCGACGAAGCCATCGACGTGGTCAAACCTTCCGGCACGTTGTTGGCGGAAAATGCTCAGCTGTCGTTGCAGTGCTGCAGTTTGCTGTTGAGTCAGGGAGACACCGATGAATTCATCCAAGTGGCGTTCACGTTGTTTGATCTGTTGATGCCGTCGTTGAAACAGAAGGAAGAAATACTCACGGTCATTCACAACTTCAGTCAGAAGCGAAGGGCTCAGAATCTGAAGGAAGTGCGCAAGGAATTGGGATTGGATGAATGGGGTGGGTGAAACTAGACACGTGTTTGTGCGTTTTGTTTTAAATTTTAGTTGTTGTTTTAGTTCCGTATAAAATTGAAAACGATGTCAGTATTATCGAGTTGTGGGATCTGTTTTTAAAGGTTCGGTTTTTGTTTTTTTTTTATTTTTTGTTGTTATTAAACGATTTTTTGTTGTTTTGCAGTTGTGCGATGCACTGTTCAACCAGCGTCGGTACGCGGAATTGCAACATTTGACTTTACGCGCTCTGTGCTCGAAACCGCTGACGAAGAACAACAAAGAGGAAGAAATCGAGTTTCTATGTCTGTTGTCGTGTTATTTTAACAGAAATGCTAAATACGCGTATAATTTCATCAAGCAAATCCTGTTGGATGTAAGTAAATGAGAAGAAATTTTGAAATTTGAAATTTAAAATTTTTAAATTTCAAATAGAACGTGAACTTTAACCGGGCGTGGAATTTATTCGGCCAGATCGTTTCCATGGCTCAAGAAGCGCGTTACAATCGATTCTGTTTACGGTTTGCTTCCAAGGTAAATTCGAGTTGTAAACGATTATTTGCTTTTAAATTTCCTTTCCTTTTCTTTTTAGTACGGCGACAATCTTCCATTATTTTTGCTCAACGGGCACAACGCTCTAGTGTCGGGCTCGTACAAACACGCGTTGGGCGATTACCAGGAAGCGTACAAGTTGAACTCGTGTAATTATTTTGCCTCTTTCATGATTGGCTTGGCCTTCACACACATGACGTGTCAGAAATTTACGGCGGACAAGCACACGTTATTCATTCAAGTATTCGTTTTATTTTCGTTCGATTTATACAGTGTCTAACGTGAGTTAATTTGTTTCGGTTAGGCAGTCGCGTTTTTTAATCGATATACCGAATTAAGAGGCGAATGTCAGGAGACGCTCTACAACTTAGGTCGTGCTATGCATCAATTAGGTAATTCTGGACAATTGGGATTGTTTTCGAAGTGTTTTTAAATTTTGTTCACGTTTAGGTTTAACGTACATCGCCGTCCACTACTACAAGAAAGCGCTCGACACACATCCGGCCATTGAAACCGAAGACGGAAATGCGAATATTTTCGACTTGAAATGCGAAATTGCGTACAATCTCGGGTTGATTTATCGGAATTCTGGCTCGGATGATTTAGCAGCTTGGTACATACACAAGTACTGCCAGATTTGAAGTTCCGTTGCTATTTCGGGGACGTAGACACATTGCGTCGTGTGAGCTTGGACGTCTCAACTCATCAAATTTGTGTTGGTTGTGCTGTGCTTCGATTGTTTATTCTTACTAGTCTGAAAACATCTTACTAATCGATCGGTGCAGCACAACTGCAAGTATTTTTACATTTATTTTAATTCAGCGTTTCGAATTTATTTATTTATTATTGTTAAAATCATTCGATAAGTGATTGAAATTTGGTCGTGCTGCACTTAATAAAATTGAGAATGTGGTTGAACAATTGTATGCATTCTTGCCACAAATCAGCAATCCATTCACCTCTGAGCTCTCTATCTCGTTCGACTACGGTAGGTTTAATACATGTAGTTGGCGCCATCTCGCGACAAATTGGGTGTACTAGAAGGCAAGGCGCAAAATTTTCAATTTCTAGATTTATCGGCGGGGTGAAATTTACAGTTAAATATGTTCAACATCGGTTCAACATCGGTTCAACATCATGTGTATTCATAGAGATGCAGTGTCCGAAACGACAACGATAACGATAAAGACGATGTAATGGCGGAGACAAAGAATCGACGGAACTGTAGTTGATGCGCGACCATGTTCGAAACCGAACGTATCCCGATTCTGTTTATTTCTGAAGTGATTAAGTTGGTGCGAACAAGTTGCGAAACCGGTAAAAAAAATTTCTATGATCCACTTTGTTTACAAAATTTTAAAACCTCAACTTTAAATGTCGCGCCCAGATTAAATATTCCAAATGCGAGCGAATGTGCGGAGAGTTGGAATATTACGTTTTGTGCGCGTATTTTTCAGGCAAACTCGCACATTCAACGTTTAAGGTGAGTTCTTACTTCGTTGTAGTTTTTCTCGCCTCACAATTGTATTATAATTAGTGACTTGATTTTATTCACGTGAGTGGCATGCTTAAATTTGATTTCTCCTCTGCTTTAGAAACATGGAAGCCATCTTGAAAACCTGAAAGCAATATTGCGAACACGGGTCCACTTTGAAGCCAACACGAGTTCCAGACTGTCTTAAGCGTGTGGTATGTTTTTATCTTTTTTGTTGTACAAGTTTCAAAATTGCACGTATACGTAGTAACTTACAAGTTAATGGAATAAATAATAAGGAAATTATGCAGGACAGTTGCTGTCATGGGCAGTCTAGCAATGTGAGGTTTAATCAAGTTTTAAGCAAATTATTTTTCAATTAAGTGTCAAAATAATGAAAAGATGGCTGTAATTATATTATCAAAGCAGGAAATATTTGTTGCAATCTTTTTTTATTTTTTCATATACATTTTTCATTTGTTGACTGTTTAGAGAGAAAATTTTTTGCGAGCAAACTGGTTGACATTTTATTGAAATTATTTTAAAAATATATATTGATCTCCCCAAGAAAGGAGCGCATCAATGAGTGAATGATTACACAATTGATTTTTTAAGCTATCGTGTGATGCGTGCCATTTTAAATGAATTTTTGTTTGAGGTACGCAACACTACGTTCTATTATTTCCAGAACAGTCGGGATGCACAACCCCAGAAACAGGCCCAAATTACCCCCAACGTCGCAAAGGAAAGGAATGAGCGTGTACGAGTAATATTCGGTTATATCGTTGATTACATTGTCATCGAAATAAGCCGAAACAGCCCCAATACCTTCAATAGTCGTTCCCATGAAATTAATATTGTAACTCATACTGGTGCATGCTCGAGGACAGTGACAAGTCTCCTCATAGTCCAGCACGGTGGGCAGGTACAAATGTTGCATGAGTATGGCCATGAATTCACTCATGTTGTCGGTTTTGCACATCGGGAGGTCTAACTGCGGAGTGTGGGGCATTCTTGAAGGATAAGAGGGAATTTTAAATAGTTTGAAATTTGACATTTAATCATTCGTTCTACTTGCACGAAGTGCGATTCAACAGGTATTCATCTCTGCACCGAGAACGGCACAGGTTGACAGCAGACGCGTCTACGCAAGGGTTTTCCGGCCTGTTAAGAAAGGAAAACTGTTTCGCATTGATTGCAAATGTCGATCTCTCAAAACGCTTCACTTCAATGCAGCTCAACGGGTTGTCATCGATGTTGTAATCATCGGCTGAGATGATCAACTAAAAGTGAAATACAATTTTAATTATTCCGCATGAATTAAACGACGAGGTTTTCCAAGTATTATCCCACTCTATAGTCGTTCTTGACTGTATTCGCGCACAGGTTGGCCGACATGTTACTTATGGTCTGAAATACAAGATCATCTTTGCGAAAAGGGATCAAATCGGCTGAAATTTTTAGTCAAAATTGCACACTGTGTATACGCATTAACATTTTAATACGTACGGACTGTATATTTTGTGCAGATACCGTGAATAACCTTCAGTTTTTTGGTGGTCACATTGAAGCTTTTAGCAGTTGCGCCAGGAAATATGTTCTGTAAGAAATGAATATTTTTTGTAGTTTTTTAAAAACTTTTTTCTAGTTTTTCTTACCTGCGTCAAGCCAGCAAATGTCAGTAAGCCGTCGGTGGTGACTTTATTGAAAATTTCGGAGTAGGAAATGTTGAAACGCGATGGTAATTCAGTGAGTATAATGGGACATGTATATTTATGTCTGGGATGTTCGCCATTGGCTCCGAACAACAACTCCTTGAGTTGTATCGAGTTGACGTTGAGGTGGTGCGGACAGACGGTGAAAGATGGGAATTTGACCGACTTGTTTTGCAGTATCGACACCTTGAACGATATCGGCGATTTGGAGTATAAAATGAGGCGGTCCGCTATTTGGTAGGCGCACGCGAGAAAACTGCAAGCAATGACCATCACCCAGTAGAATCTGTAGCCGAAACTGCGTTTCTTGTCCATTAGTTGCTGCCAACCCGGGACAGGGACGTCCAGCTTCAGACACTCGTCATTTTTGCCCCTTTTTCGTATCGATTTAATGAAGAGTTCTGTACGACGAGATCGGGAGAGATAGAAATACAATATCAAAAAGAAATCGCCGCAATTTACCTCTTCTGACGTTTTTCGCATTGCCGATGCATACTCCGGTCATGGCTGCTGCTGTTTCACTTTTCAAATGAAATCAAATTACAAAGGACAGCAAAATTGTATCGTTGACAAATCTAAGAGAGATGTTTACTTTTTCTATATCTTTTGTTGAAAATATTCAGTAAATTGAGCAAACGATGCTCGTAAACATCCCACTTGGTCTCGAATGAGGAGAAAGGAAACGCAAGAACAACGTCCCTCCTCCGTGTCTCTGTTTGTCCCTGAGTATGTTTGTGTTTGTTTGTTTGAGTCGAGATCGAAGCATTGGAGGATGGTACGGAGAATGTGTGGATTTATTTTTATTTTTACACAATGAGGTTTCCTCGGTGACTGACTGTGTGTATGAACTCGTACAATATCGAAATATTTGTTAGCGATATCAACAGTAGAAATGTCTAGAAATTGTATTCCAAACATATTGATTCCATTGCACTACGACGAAGATTGATTTATTCATGCGATATTCCGTGGTTTTTCGCATCATAGATTTATCGTGGGGTACGTTTCATGCATTTTAGACAGTAGGATTCAACTTTCCTTTCTTTATTTCTCTTTAAAAATTGATTTAATTGATAATTTTAATTTTTTTTGAAGAAGAAGAATCAATCCTTTGGGTTCAAATCGTGAAATTTTCAATTGTATTAATATGTGTTGTTTGATTTATGTTTTCTAGCTGGATGCGACCAAGAATGCGCTTTTGATAAGGTTTGTCGCGACAGGAATTGCGTGGATCCGTGCGTGTACGGACGGTTCCCGTGCGGCGTCAATGCCATTTGTCGATCCGCCAATCACGCAGCCATTTGTAGCTGCCCACCCGACTACACTGGAAATCCCCAATACGAATGCATGAAAGGTTAGTCAAACTATTCGCACAAAACCGACCGGTTTTACTCGACATTTTCTCCCCAAACACCAGTAACCTCACCCGCACCTCCAGTCACGACCCCCGAATGCACTCGTGACTCGGACTGTCCAGGCGACTAAGCTTGCCTGAAACAATACTGTCAAAACCCACGCATTGTTTCCAATCCCTGCGCACCAAACGCCATATGCAAAACCATCGTACACGAACCGCAATGCCATTGCCCGCCCGGAATGGAAGGCGATGCCAGGGTTCTTTGCCGAGGTATTCCATCAATATCGCGATACGCGGACCTCTGAAAACTCTAATCTCTTATTATTATCTGACTATACCTCAGTCCCAGCTACTTCTCCTCCTTCAACTGTGGAATGTTCTTCCGATTCTCATTGCGTGGACATTATAGCTTGTATTCAATACCGTTGTGTCGATCCGTGCCTCACATTCCGATGTGGTTTCGGAGCACAATGCATTGTCCGAAGCCACAGTCCTGTGTGTATTTGTCCTCCGCCCACTGTGGGCAATCCTTTGATACAATGTCAAGGTATATTTGCATATTTCACGACATTTTTATTCTATTTTCCGTTTTTTTTCTTCTAATTTCTTCTAATCAAAACAGTCTCAACTGAGCGACCCGGCTGTAAAGGAGACGGCGATTGCGCTATTGATAAAGCGTGTTACGCGCCCGATTGCGATGACCCTTGTCGCGATCGCCCCTGCGCACCTTCGGCCGAATGTTCGGTCATTGTACACAAAGCTATTTGTCGTGCATCAACGAACGTTGCCAAGATCCGTGCGTAGTTTCGCGTATTTGCGGTGTCGGGGCTCTTTGCGAGACCCGTCATCACAGTCCTACCTGTATTTGTCCACCTCACTTCATTGGCGACCCCCGAAGGTATTATGCGCACTTTTCTACTCTTCTACGACTTTCTTTGACTACTTTTCAACTATTTCAGCACCGAAACACGAATGTATACGGGATGCGGATTGCCCACCAACACGGGCGTGTGTGCAAAA
>JAQIXU010000307.1:0-41556 GCA_034701245.1 Strigamia transsilvanica | reverse complement strand
CAAATTAAGTCGAAATTCATGAAAAATTCATCAAATTAAGTCGAAATTCGTGAAAAATTCATCAAATTAAGTCGAAAACGTATCGAGGGAACGAATTCCGGGAACGAATCGAAAACGTATCAAGGGAACGAATTCCGGGAAGGAATCGAAAACGTATCGACGGAACGAATTCGGGGAACGAATCGAAAACGTATCGAGGGAACGAATCGAAAACGTATCGGGAGAACGAATTCGGGGAACGAATTCGGGGAACGAATCAAAAACGTATCGGGGGAACGAATCGAAAACGTATCGGGGGGACGTATCGGGGGAAATTTTTCCTGTTTGTAATAGCCCGCGGACCTCCGATTGTGCGCGGGGTTGACAATTTTTTTTGCATATAGCGCGCGGGTGTGCTATTAGAAGATATACGGTAAGTAGAACTTATATGTCGCTGATTTCAAAACTTCAGGTAAGCTCGTTAGAATGAAATAAAAGTAAAAATTTATACCAGACGCATAGTAACACCAAAGACTACTAATCTCTTCTTGATTACAGCGTTATTAGAGTGTACTTAGGCGTAACTGCAACGCATTAAGAGATTGGCTACCAACAGGTTGCAAAAAAATTTGATTCATTTTTGCAAAATCCTTTATGCAGGAAGCATTAGGAGCTGTAATCGTTGCTCAATTACAAGGAAATTTTTTTCAAAAAGTTCTCTTAAAATTTTATTTTTAATACTGATCTTCAATAGCACTTTTCGCCCAAGGAAAACATAATATGTCAGTCCTTAATTTCTTTCCGTGCATGACAGTAATTCTTTCCTGAAGCAAAAAAACCAAATAATCCAAGAAAAAATTAAATTAATTTTCCTCACAAAACAATTTCTGATAAAGGAATTGTTTGCCCGAGTCATGCTTATATAATATAAATTTATTTATTTGTTTTTTCATTTATTTAACACCTTGAAACCACAATATTGATACAAATGGTACTGCCAAGTGACGACAGGAATACCACAACAATTTAAAGAATGAATTCCTTTGTTTTCCGCAAACACAGGTGAAAAGATAAGCCTGTATGTTCGGACCAACACTTGTGTATACATGGTATCTCTTTGGTTCCAGCATCCCACTTACAATTCTAAAGTCGTAATATCCAAATGCACGGCACTACACGCAGATTTCCATCAAAACATTTGACATTGAGTGACGTATCACAACAGATTATCTCATGTCAGTCACTATCATCTCACTTTCATGATCCGCATGAAGCATTCTATAACTGACATTTTAGATTACAGCACAATTGCGATTTATTTATGTTTTATTCAGCTTGCATGACTATACAAATTCCCGCAAAAAAATGTGTGGAAGTAGCAATCTAACATTTATATTTTCAAAATTCAATGTTATTGCGACAACCCACTAGCAATTAACTGATAAAAATTTTAATGAAGGTTGTGATTACTTCATTCGGTTATTCATATGTGGTTCTGTTTATAGCAGCCGTCCTTTTGTTATCTTTCAGCAATAAATGTTAAAGAATTGAATTTCACAAATTTGAAATAGAAGCACATATTCCAAAACTTGCAAATGCAAATTTAAATTTTCAAACTAAATGCATTAGTCGCTTTCACATTTTACCGAAACCCAAACCCGCATATTCAAATTCCATTCCATGAAACATTCTATATACCTGTGAATTCACAGGTTTGTTTCATGTTCTTTTAATTTTGACATTTAATTTTCTCTGACGGATCTCACAGTCGCACCCCATAAATACCTAAGTGGAAACACTTGCCAAATGTTTCAATCCATATTCCCGTCTAGCAAACGTTACGATTATAACGATCCCTAATATTAGGTTCAAACTTGCAATAAGGAACAGCAGAAAATGCATTGTGATCTGTGTTAACGTGGTCACACGACCATTTCTCATGTCTCTAGACATAAAGAAATGCTTTAAACAGCAACATATACTCATTTATTGTCATCGTTTTGTAAAGTAGTGTGAACAGAAACGAGTTACTTCTCACATTTTGCCTCCAGTCTGCGAAAACTTATAGTCAATCTTAACACAACTTGTCAGCTGTGGCATTTTAAGTATACCCCCCAGTCAAAATTGTTTGCATGAGCATCATTTCAATTTTTGTGAGCCTTTAATGTACTTACTTATAAACCCCTTTCAGTGGACCATCTTTAATGTCACATCTGTCATCTTACCCTTTTTATTGGATGCAGCAAGTGAAAATTCCTTTCCTAGGCAAGAGCATTAAAACAGGCACCAGATGCAAAATTTCATACTGATATTCCAGTTGCCAGTTGCAAACACACTAGTGCATAAATTATAGTCTACAGCTAAAAAAGCAGAAAGCACAATTCACGCGTTTTTATGCCTTCAGTATAATTTATAGTTTTCAGGGCTTATAGTAAGCACTAAAATATTGCATTAAAATTTTAAATACAATTTCAGTAAAATCCCCCCCCCCCCCCCATTAATCAGTCAAATGCAATTTTTTTTTAAAAAAAGCTAATGTGACAAATAATAAATCTTAAAAATTGGTCTTCACTGTACCGTGTCACTTAATTTCAATTGCACATTTCTAGCTGAAACTCTTTTTCTTTCCTTCCATGAGACCGTAATGATTTTTTTTGCAGCGCACAAACATATTAAAAAAAGGGTCATTCATCTATTAATCCAATTTCTTAAAGCTATTGTCAGTATTTTTACGCTCAATCTGTTTTATAGGAAGATAAATTTTACTTTTTACGATCACAACATACATTTCGCAAAAAATTTTTTTAAAAAAAAGAAAAAATCAAGACTGACCATTGGTTTTCCATGCTTCTGTCAGAAGCAGCATCGAATGGTTGCACGTCATCAGCAAGAGGAAGCTGTCCTTGGACAGCAGCAGACACATCATTAGCAATATTTTCCCATTTACTTTCAAAATCTGGCATAATGACTGCAGGAGCTGCAAATATAGGTAACTTTCCATTAATAAATCCTCCAGACGAACAAAATGATTTATTCACCATTTTAAAAATAAAATTCAACAATAGTTTTCGAAATATTTTGAAAATCAATTAAAATCTCACAATTATAAAATGTCTGCAATTATTTTCAATACAGTCGAAACTCGTTATAACGAATCGCTCGGGACCCGAGAAATCGGTTCGTTATAACAAAAGTTTGTTATAACAAAATACAACAAAATGCACTTTATAGCTGAAAAAATTCACTTTTGACATGAAAAACAGTATTTATTCCTATGCATGGTGATCTTTGTTTGATTTGAAGTTATGACAGTATTTTTCAAAATAAAATTTCCAATTTCATTAATTTAAAGAATCATATCTGCTGGTACATTGCCTGTGAACAAGTGATTCTTTGCTTTTCTTGTTGCTGCAAACGTTTATTTAGCAGCCATTTTAAAATGGGAAATTTCCCCAATAAATATTATTGTACTTTCGATTTCGAAATAAGGACATCAGTCAAAAGTCAAATGATCAATTTTCAAAATGTGTTATAACAAAGGCTTGCGAGTATTAGAGTGTTTCTGAAAATGTGTTCGTTATAACGAATAATTCGGAATAGCAAAATTCGTTATAGCAAAATTTTTTAACATGGGGTTCTATGGCAAACCAACCAAGTCATTTTAAAAAATTTGTAATAGCAAAAATTCGTTACAATGAATTTCGACTGTAAAAGCAAAAACAAAATCTATAGTTTTGTCTTTATGTTGGCAGCAGATGTACAATACTTGTCGATCGAAATTATTTTTTTACGACTTAAGTGTGGTTAATTCAATATGGTAAACTGACCAGTGATTTTCAATGAACTAATTGGATAGCAACATTATGGTTATGGCCTATTGAGTAAAGTAATTACAATAAAAACACATTCAGTTTTCTTTTACTTAATCAAATTGGCAACTTATTGATGATTAAAATTTGTTTTGCTTTTGTTTTGGAGGACGCTAGGGCCAAATGATGGAAGTATGCCAGAATTGTGGGTAAACATCTTCATAAATCCCATGTATTACCACAGATATACTGTTGTTTTTTTTGTTTTTTTTGTTTCTTGCAAAATATCAAATTCCAAACTGCTAACCAAGTAACTATAAAAATCTAGTTTCTAAATCCACAATTTTCCAACTTAAACCATTGAATTTGGTAAAACTAAAGTCTTTTTATGAAAGAACTCGATCACTGATTGCCTCTTTAGTTAAGTGCTTTATTTGAATTAAAATAAAAAGAAGTACCGTAATCTATTATCAAACAAGGTGCCGCAATTTATTTAATGGGCTGTTAGACTAAATCACCTTTATTCTGCATCTTCTTTTTTCTAATTCTCTTCTTTTTTTTTTCTTTCACGATCAGATGTGATGAACCTTTGGAAAATTCTTCCAGCAGTTTTAGAAATACGTGAGTGAGCTCAATCACATCCGTCAGGTATGATCTAAGTACATAAGTAACAAAATTAACACACATTATACAATAATATTGGAGTTTCAAGTTCAAATTCTTACTTTGGCATCTCGCGTTCGTCGTAGCTGTGGAGTAACAATATTGGAAGCTCGCGATACTCCGTCAAATAAAAAATATTCCCCTTAAGAACTCGTAAGCTATCACGAACTTGTGAACTCCTTACTGCACCCATTGCAACGAGAGTATTAATTAATTCTCCATAAGCTTTGACAGAGTAATGCAATCTGATAGTAAAAGGAAAATAAATTCAGTAATTTAAAATTGAAAAGAAATAGTTTATGTTAACCGTTTTGCCCAAACTGGCGATTTCTTCCTGCGCTCCATTCGAATCATTTCCAAGTTCTTATCGATCTCAGTTTGAATGAAGTGAAAAGTTTGTAGGGACACAGTTTCACTTACTAAATCTACTTGGAAATTATGAACCCTATTAAATTCCATAAAGAATCTCATTGTCCACATGTAGTAAGTCTCATCGTGTTCTTCAACTTTTTGCCTAACCAAGTTATCCTATTGAAATTCACAAACAAATAATTATTAAAAGCCAAATTTAAATGCCAACCACTTACTTTAACAACATTCATGATGGAATTGTATGCGGAATTGAGAAAAACTACACAAAATTCCTTTAGAAATACCCGAATGTGCAATGTGGATGTTCGTGTAATATCGGTATCCTGAGCTAATGCGCGGTTACGTGGCCGCTTCGTTATGGATTTATTTCGATCAAACGATAAAGATGATGCTTCCACGAGCGGCGAATGACAAATTAAGTCTTTATCGCTTATAGACTTCAAGTTCTTTACTGTAAATGTACCACCAAATCGAGAATGTCTATAAAATAAAAAATAAAAGCGAATAAAAATTCAAGAAAATAAATCAAATTCAATAATATCAGTGTTTACCTCACATTACTAAACTTTACTGATTTTCCACGTTTCGCCAAAGCTTCCCGCTCACGCAAACTCGCTAGTTCTTCGATATCCTTTTGCTTTTCTCTTTCAGACCTCGCTTCACCACACTTGGCTAATTGGCTCGCATTCTAAGCACAGATTCCAATTTATCACTTCAAACTGTTTACATTTAACCGTAGAAAACCATTACTTGTTCTCGAAACATGAGTGAAATTATTTCAATCACATGAACGCAAAAATTATTTTCTTCTTTACTATTTGCTATGTACAATAAAATATTATCCATTCCTGATTTATTTAGCGCCCTAAATGTAAATTAATTAATTTAAACGTTGCAATTTTCTATATTTAGGATGTTTTGTAGTTACCATAACACGTGGTCATGAACAGAGGCATCGTTGTCAGTGCGTTTTTCTTCTTGTGGATTCGGTGGAATATGCAACACATTGCGCACCAAAACTAAAATACGTTCGATAATTAAACGATCTTCTTCTTGTCGGTGCTCCCAATCCTAAAAATAAAAACAATTTAGTTTGAATTTTCTCTAAATCCTGCACAATAATCTCACCAATTCGAATAAATGCCCGAGTTTGTTTGTTAAAATATGAAAAATTCTGACTTCTTGAAAAGCCTGTATCATTACAATCAGTTTTTAAAATCAAGAGTTTAATTTTACGTTTAATTCTACAAATACCTGTTTGTAACATTGTAAATGATGTACTATTTCCAAATAATGGTTCCGTAAAATACGGTCGGTGGGAATTTCATCGTACAAAACTAACGCCGGATTTGTCAAATTGACTAACAATCTGCCAACGAAATTGCCACAACAAATCAGAAATGTGTCTGGAAACAATATTGTATACATTACATCATTATTAATACTACCTTAGAACAATATCCAGGAGTGTTTTATCTTCCCAATAATTCTTAAAAAGTGGCAACAAATCCGTGACCATTATTTTCATGTTTCCCAATTCTCGCCGAACCGTGTGAATATCATCATCATGCTTCAAATAACGAATCAAATCTTTGAGGGCATCTGCAAAAAGAAAGGCATTTATTTAATTTATGTCACTGTTTTCATTGACAAAAAGTGTTTAAAAACACAAATGTACTCACATGTGCAATCGGGTTCTGTATAATATTTATCGCCATCCGAATAACCCAAAGCACTGCAAGTTGCTTGTAATTCTCCGGACATTAAAGACGACATTATTGAAATAGTGCATGCGGTTAAAATTAGATCCCTTTGTAAGAAATGGATCAGAAGTTAAAACCTGATTGGCAAAACTGCTCCTCTATGGCGAAATAAAGTTTGGCGGGCATCTAGACGAAACAACAACTAACGACCACTTGTGACGATTTTTAAAACGTTTATTTATTACAACGCTCGGAAATTAAATATGAATTTCATATAAAAGAAATTAAATTTAAAGTTTTTATTTTACAAATAAACTAAAAACAAACCAAGTTTGCCTTTTCAGGAATAAAGCCGGTGAATGGATGTGTCGTAGTTTAAAATATTAATTTTTTAAAGACTTTTTTTTTTTACATTTTGTTTTGTGTGTCCACCAATTGTTCACTTACGCAAGCAAATAAACTGATATGTTAATCGAGTTGTTTTATTTCATTTAAATTTTCATTTTATCCATTTATTTCTTACATAATACATTTAAACTTAAATGATTTTATTTCAGTAGCCCTTGTAATAATAATAATAACTAATAATAATGATCATAATCATAAATGATAATATAATATGTTAATAATAATAATAACAAATATTTTTGTTCCGTATCGGAAGAACGACAATTTCTTAATATATGTAAAATATTTTAAAAATATTTATACAGAAAAGTTCAAACCTCGTCGAGAATAGCCCAAGGAAGAAATTTCTCTGTATTCATTTAGAGACATTTTTGTCAATTGTGCACCGAGATTCCAAACGTAAGTGCCATCAATCAACCCGACATTTTCTGGTCTTTTTAATAGAAAACATTTTGTACAATTGCTTAAAGTAAAAGCACACATACACCCTTCTTTACAGTACTCTTGTTGAATGAATTAGAAGAAAAATCTTATAAAGTTCACAATTTTTCTTTCAATAAGGGCAGCGAGCGAGGATTCAGTTCCGTTCTTATGATCTTATCATTAAATTTGCAAATTATACTTAATTCTCTTAAATGTGTCGTTAAAACCTGCAGTATGGAAACAGATAGATTAGAAATAACTACAAAACTGGTTCAAGACACTGATCTGATTTGTTATCATTATCAAACTGTTAATTTCATGGAAGTTCTACGCAAACTAGATGAAAAAATACATACAACAGCACTCTTGATTCAACTTCAAATCATCGTAAAAATTACAAACAGTTGACAAAAATATGCAAAGACGCTTTGGAGGTATTTACATAAAACTGTGAAAAACGAAGAATGTTTGCAAAATAAATATTTCACCGAACGATTCCTCAATGTTTTCTTAGTCGTCAACTGATCCTGACTACAAGTATTGTGTTAAGTGGAATAAAACTCCCATCGATATTTTAAAGGAAAACTAATATTACTGCAATAATAATAATAATTGATAGTAATTATAATAATAATAATTGAATGAAAAAAATCTTATCTTAAGATGACAATCTTTGATTACTTAAAAGTACCCATAATTCTTGACATTAAAAATTTAGCTTACAGTTTAAAATGGTGTTACTTATCTACAGTTAAGTTCATAAACAAGTTAGATTTACAATGTACAGCTAAAACTTCAATACAATTTGAATACAACAGCACCTTTTCTACTGTGAAGATCATAGAAAATACATCTTTGTCCAATTATTGCAATCTGTGTAGCTACGTTTTAAATTAATCAGTATAAACATTCCTCAACGAATCAAACAAGAAAAATATTAAGAATGCAATCGATTTCCAACTTGGCAATAGAACATTTAATTTTAAAAGATCAAAACACGCACAAAACCCGTAATACTAAACAAAAACAAAAATACATGCATTAAAAATGAGCAATCAATTAAAACATTTTAACAATAAACAAATAAAATGTAAACTCGTAAGCATACAATAAAAAGCTTACCTAATCGTAATTACACTGCAATTCATTTCAGAACTAAACAATTTACAAAACCTTAAAATGCTACTGCCGTCATATAACTTCTGTCAAATAATTTACAACGTGTCTTTTGCTTCTTCTTCGATTGTAAGGACCTTATTTGTCAGTTTGTAGGTAGTACATGTCTTCTTGAATCACGTACAGTCGTTGAATAATAGATAAATTACATGACATCTGGTCACCGTAACTTCCTCCGCTTGGTAGACCGAGATTTGGAACTCTTGGAATATGAAGAGATTTCACTAGCAACCCGAAACAAAGTGTCATCTTCAGATTGTGAGGTAATTTCAGATTGCTTGTCTAATTCCATCATAGCTTCCTGAATAGCATTTTCCAACTGGGTATTCATTTTTCTTCCCCTATTCAAAAATTATTAGAACATGATTTGGTGTTAAAACTACGTTCAAATATGATTTACTTTCGATATTTTTTCCGTGCACGATGGTGAGCTTCTAAACCCTCAGTCAAAGTCTTCAATTTTTCAGGTTCGACTTGCGTAAACGTATGATCACCGAACCATTTGACCCAGAGCTGCAAAACAGACGAAAATGATTAAATCATTATTAATTTACAAAATAGATTTTTGTTAACAAAAAATTTATTTATAATTTAAAAAAATTTAGATTGACATTTTTCGGTTTTTAATTTCGATCCAAAACCCTAAGCAAATGTGCCAATTTCACAAAACTGATTAGTCACTTCAGTTTCGAACTCCTAAACGAAATGCAGAGGTAATTGCACTTGGTTACCATAGCAATAACAAACTGATCAATACCAAAATGCCAAAGCGATCATTTTATATCATTTTTTTTAACAAAATTATACGTTATACCACAAAACCACAAAAGAAATCCGAATTAAAACGTTTTCATAAAAATAAGAACAAGTAATAACAGTAATTAACAATCCAGTCCATAAAAAAAAAAATAGAAAACAAAATAAAATAAAAATAAAAATAAAAATTACCTTTCCATCCTCCCTTTTGACATGATGACCTTTCACCTCCTCCTCGTGAACTAATTTCCCAGGCCAGGATGGAAATCCACGAATTTGACCCCAGACCAAATCTCCAACATTAAATATTCGTGGTTCAGACGCTGGTGGTGACTCGCTACTTTCTTCAGATTGCAACAAGCTTTCCCTCGGCGAAATTTCACGCCGCCTTCGTTTCTTCGGCGGATCTTGCAATTGAGATAAAACTTCTTCCAAATCTAACTTGATCATATCACCACACTCCCGATATTCATTGTCCTCGTCATCATCCTCGTCATCATCATCGTCCTCATCCTCGTCGACCGCAGCTCCCAGAGCAACGGGCGGACACACGGAATCAGCCTGGCAAACAATAACGACAGGAACGGCGCTCTCCATCATCGTGCTGTGCGGAGTCTGTTGACTTTCTTCGGCGTAATGCCTAATCGATTGTCTTTTCTTGGCGTCAACTTCCACCGTCGAACTGCTCACGCTAAGATCGAGTGCCATGCCGCTACCGGATACGACCCTTTCGGTGCCACACTCCGAAGACTGGTCACTATCTTCCATCGGCGATCCGCTCGCTGTCAAACTGTACGAGGTAGATGGTGAACAAACCGAGCTGACTTCACGTTCAGTAGACGTGACTGGCACATCCATGTTCTTGTCCGAAGGTTGAGCCCTTCCCGCTACTTGATTCGCATTGGCAGAAGGGTCTTCAGCCTGTGGCAGTATCTCAATTTCGTGGAAAGCAGACGCCACTAGACTTACAATATCGCTGGCTCGATTCATTTTGCTCGCCTGGGCGTCGGGAGAAACGTTGCTGTCCAATGTTATTCCAATATTCGACTGCTGCAAGCACACGCGCGACTGCTTGCTCTCAATTTTATTATTATTGTTGTTGTTGTTGTTATTTTCTTCGCCACCATTTGTAATAACAACTGGAAGCCCCGCACTAGCAGCGCTCACTACGGCATTGTAGATAGCATCCAACGGTGTAGTTGCGAGACTAGTGTTCGCTTTGCCCAACTCCGAAGAACTGGCGCAGGAAGAAATCGACGATACTGTCACAATTGGGGCCGAATCCATCGTTCTGTTGGCCAAAACATTACTCGCGGTCGCCTGGATTTGCACCGGCGTTGCGCACGGCTGATCGGTTAATGTAACGGATTCGCCGAGCGCATTGATAAGAGGCATATTCGGTAGAACGGTAATGGTCGTTGCCGTAGATGCATTCGACACCAACTGCGGCAAAGGAAGATTTTGGACGTAGGTTCCAGGCTGACCAATCAGATTAACGGCTAAGTTAATGGGAGTGCCGCTTGCTTGCTGGACCGTGGGCTGAGGTTGCGTGGTAAATATCTGCTGGCCTAACGCATTGATCCCGGGGTAATTGAGGACAGGTTGCTGCGATGGCAATTTATTGCCCGGCATAATTGCTACTGCCGGCAGATATTGCGAAGGCGGCGTCACGCCCGGAACAAACATCGGCGACGCTTGCGTGCTCAGTTGCAACATTGATGCAACGGTCTGAGTTCCGGATTTTCTCTTGGCCGGTTTCTTCTTTCCCGAAGCCAATGAACTTTGAGGACTGTCCGATAAAGGCCCCGGCGTTGAGCTGGCGTTGGATAGGGGTGTGCTGCATGTCGACGCGCTTCCGGAAGTGCTGCAGTCGACGTGGTTTTGCAGCGTGTTTGCATTGGCGGGCGAGAAACCTTGCGACAGTGGCTCCAGAGTGAGAGGTTGCGGTAAGATGGTTGCCGAATTGGTTGCCGAGTTGTTCTGAATTAAAAGTGGATTTTGCACGGCATTGACCGCAAATGTGTTTACCAACTGCATTACAGGTTGTCCTAGAATTGGTGGCGCCACACCAACGGCTGGGATCACCTGAGTCATGGTAGTTGTCACCGTTGTGACATTCGGAACAGTCAATGGCGGCATAGGTGCGTTTGCAACCTGAGTCATGCTAGCATTTTGTGTCTGACCACAGACAAGTATCTGACCATTATTAGACATGAAAAATTGGCCCAAAGCGGGTGTAGTTATAACATTGGACTTAACTATCAATGGTGTTTTCAAGTCATTATTCATATTCAATGGTTGAGTCAAATGATCATTTACATCTCCCTGATTGTATGAGGTACCTTTATGGAACTCCATCCCACTGTTCAACAACTTGAACGCCTGCTGCTGTCGATTTGAATCTCTGAGTAATACGGTTTGTCCGTCCACGGAGCCGACGACAGTTCCCTCCCACGGCGCTGGGTTCTTCTGCACGGTTGTTCCAGTAAGCAAGAAATTTCCATTCGCAGGTGCAAATGAACAGTTTGCTGCATTCTGCATTGTGGTATTAAGGCCATTGTAATTTTGGGTTAAGTTGTTCGTTGCACCCTGAACTATATTGCTGATGATTTGGTTCCCCGGTATAACCATCGGTGAAGTTCGGACGGCAGATGCAGCGCTGAATCTGGGACTAAGCGGTTGTCCTATGTTACCTTGGAGCATGATTTGCTGGCCATTACTCAACATGGCTGTCGTCTGCCGAAAACTGTTATCGGACACCATGCAAGTCTGCGACGCTCCCAAAGCTCCAAAGTTGAAAGTCGGCGGAGATACAACATTCATCACATCTGGAAGACGGATATGATTTTGCATCACCATTATCTGTTGGGAATTATTTCCGCCGGTGTTTGTTAACTGGGCTCTTGCAGCAGCTGACAAGAGATTACTAGCCGGAAAATCCACGCAGTGACGTTGTTGCTGTTGTTGTTGCTGTTGTTGTTGTTGTTGGCGATCTTGTTGTTGCTTTAAGTGTTTTGCTTCTTGTTGATGCTGCTGCTGCTGCTGCTGTTGTTGTTGATGTTGTTGAAGCAGCAATGGCTGTTGTTGTTGCTGTTGTTGGTTGAGAACCTGCTGCAACAATATTCCAGAAATGCAGTTGTTGTTAATACTCGGTTGCACAATGGTAGTTTGTTGCTGCTGTTGTTGAACGTTCGACAAATTCTGATGAATGCTGTTTTGCGAATACGCAATGGCATTCCCACTGGTAATAAACTGGTTACAATTATTCTGCTGAATAAAATAGTTCGGCCTCGTGTTCGTGTTACTACTATTGTTGTTAAACATTTGGTTGGATGCAACACTTACAAACTGCTGTTGAGAAGGAGGTTGGTTTTGTTGCTGAGCAACTAAACCTTTCTGAAGATCCAGATTTTGAACATAAGTTCCTTGTATATCACGATTTGGGTTAGCTATAGACATGATCACCGGCTGGTTAATGACTGTATTCGTCGTGCAGCAAGTCGCAACACGAGATAAAGAAGCTGTATTCACATTGCTATATCCATTATTGCTTATTAGCGACATATTAATACAATTCGAGTCCGCTATCCTCGACGGGAGACCGACCGACGCAATTTCTTGAGTCGAGCACAAATTTCCCGCACGAAGGAACTGTTGAACAGTCGCGGTGTTTTTGGTGGCTAGTAACGCTCCAGTCACATTAGGCAAAGCTGACGGAAGGCTCTTCTGACGGGATATAGTATCATTCAATAATGCGGTCTGCCGAGCGAGATATGCATTGGGGTCATCCAAAAAAGATGGAACTGTAGCTGCTGAAGCCACCGAGATGGTGCTGTCTGCGCAGGTTACAAAGCTGGTTAATGTTGGACGGTTATTTTCAATTGGTATGTGGCGCACATCGACATTCGGACAAGGCGACAAGCGGTCAAGAATGCTACTGTATTTGTGTCGGGTTCTTGTTCCTTTCTTCTTCCCTTTGGTTTCACAGCCTGACTCGGTCAGGACGAGAGAGTTAGATGTAATTGGTCGATGGAATACAGTACTCAATGCGGGTGCATTATTGTTACTAGTAGGTAAAGCGCAGTGGCCGATCGGTTGCTGACAATCACCGGTTAATTGATTAGACACTATTAAAGGCCCGCGAGTGTGAATCGGCTCGATGCTTCCATCTGATCTTATGTAGGCAACTTTGTTTTCTAATAATTTGTTGTAGCCGGAATTAAGCAACTGGTTTTGCAGTGTCAGCAAATTTTGCTGTTTGAGTTGCTGCGTTGGTGTTGGATTTTGCCCAATTAGTAAATTTGTATGATTTAACCACATGTGTTGCTGTTGTGGATTTTGCAGTTGGTGTTGATGTTGATGCTGCAATGTCAGAGGAACTTCAGCTGGAATAACGAAAGGCAAACTAGAAGTGGTTGAAGGTTCTTGCATGCATTTCTCTTC
Organism: Strigamia transsilvanica; assembly: GCA_034701245.1. Lineage (NCBI taxonomy): Eukaryota > Metazoa > Arthropoda > Chilopoda > Geophilomorpha > Linotaeniidae > Strigamia > Strigamia transsilvanica. The sequence goes on along the minus strand of JAQIXU010000307.1, from coordinate 27,824 downwards.
CACTTTTTTCGTTTCAGAAATTGCAGCTAGAGAGTTGCCTTCACACATGTCTGCTTTTTTCTCGCGTTGAGCAAGAATGTGTGACACCAAGGCGTTGTCGTACAGTCCCGACTGTAGTTGTCTGGCCTTCAATTCCTTCGTTTTGCATTCTATGAAAAAAAAAATAAAACTAACATTAATAAAATAAATATTTTTATTTTATTTATATTTGTTTATTTTTTAAATTGCTTAGATCAAACATCAACAATTTAACTTTAAAATGTTTTATGGTAATTTCACACTATTTTATTATCATCCCAGTAATACTGTCCTCACGAACTGACTCTAAATTCTAAGAAGAGCGCTTTTCCCAGAAAAATCCTTACTTTTAACGAGTCATAAACTGCACGCGGCAATAAAAAGCAACCCCTTCGTGCGTCGAAGGAATAATTCCTTCAAAAAAGAAGTTTTGAGACAAAAAAAATTGAAAAATATAAACATTTCCTGATCCAAGTTTGTTACTTTGACTCACTTGAAACACCGTTTTCCTTATTTAAAAAAAAAAATATAAAAAAAGTGAAACATTTCCACAGATATTATATTATAGCAGAAATCAAAAACCGTCTGTCAAAATCATCTGCTCTCTATGACTCCCAAAAAATTACCACAACACACCATCTGGATAAGTGCATCCAGTTTGGGCGCGAGGATGTGATGTGAATCCAATAAACAAATTTGATACACAAGTATCTTCTCATCTCATCAAATCGTGAGAAAATGTTTTGTGATATAAATACACGTCCCCGCGGCATCCTGCAACCTAAAAGATTTTTAAAATCTCTATACAATAAAATCTGTGGAAATTTCCTCCATCTTTAACCATTTAAATCATCATTAAATCAGCAAAGGAAGTTAATTACAAGTAATTAAGAGCATTAAAACATTAAAATATTTCTATTATCTTTGTGTGCATCTGGAATTTTGCTCATTCTAATTTTATGAGCTCATAAAATGAAAATCGCATCATTTCATTACCAAAATCAACACAAAAAATCTCATTTCATACTTGCCTCTGTTATTTTTACTCAAGATGGCGCTGTGATGCAAAGTGGCCATGGCCAGTAGCTTTCGTTCATGGTTACATAGTTTAGCCAACGACTTTGCGTCCCCTTTAGCCGCTTCATCATGTGACCAAGGCCTCGATGAAACATTAGTGTTGAAGTTGAATACCTTGGCCACCATAAGAGGGCACTGCAACCCGCATTTGCAAGTCCCTTCTGTCTGCAGGTACTCAGACACCTGCTGAAGTGACAGCAAACGACATTTACTCGGACTAAAAATAAAAAGGAAAAAAAAATATAAAATTAAACAAGCAAAATAAAAACCACAAGAACTGTCATGCAAGTTGTTGAGTTTATGTACAAACTTCATAAATTATGCAAAGCACGTAAGATAAAAGTGAAATGACAGTGCACCTGGAGTTGATGTTTCAGAAACAGATATAAAATTACACAATTAATTTTTTTTAAATTAAATTTATATAAAAAAAAAAACAAAAAAAAACTACCACTGTAATACTATCGTTATTAAATGTGTTCTCTCGCCTCCCTCCCCAACCCCCATGGTTTTGTGACAGCAACCAGAACGATCTAAACAAATAATACATTGTTTAAATGCACCTGGTGCTCATGTCTGCTTGCCTGCTGTTTCAAGCGGAAGCAAGATAATAATGACAATAAGTTATGCGAAAAATGAAAAAGTACTTTTGTTAATTTTTATCATTTTTAGTGTCAAATTTCAAATTCTTGTCTCGATTTGAATATTTTTCTTGTAAATTTCCATTTTTTTAAAATTTTTTTTTTTAGACACACGGAATATAGAAAACATTGAGTTACGCAATCACACCTGACATAAGTGACAACGGAGCCTTCGAGCAGCCGTTTCCAGCCGAACGGAACCGACACCGTTGGTCCATCCTCGTTGGCCGTCCCTCCGCAACAACTCGGTCCATCGCCAGTGCTTGTAGGTGTATCCGGTTGACTCAAGTCCGAGCTCAGTGTACTGCAACTAGAAGAAGATTCCTCTTGGTCGCAGCAAGAACTGTCCTCGGAATAGAGATAGACCTCTTCTCCATCGCCGCTCGACAACAAAATCGTCTCAGCATGGATGCTCGACGAAACTGCCAAAGTGTTGGCGTTTATGGCAGCCACTTGTACCGCATTGCTGGAAATCTCGTCTCCATTGATTACGACATCCTTGCTTCCAAAGTTTAACGACGAGGTTGTCACAAACTGACCACTCTTAGTCTGAGGGAGTAAGTTACCGATTGGTTTGGGCGCCAACAACGGCAACTTAACTGCATGGCGTAATGTATCTACTGAACTGAGATTCGTGCATCTTCGAGCAAGTTGCGAGTTTGTTGAACTGGTGTCCGCCATTGCGGACAGACATTGTCGCAGATTTGGAACGATGTCTGCGAGCCTATGGGATACCGAGGCTGGCTCAGTGTCCAAAAATATTGAATACTAAAACGAAAATAAAAGAAAAGAATAATTTTAATTATTAATGAAATGAAATAAATTTTTGTGGGTTTCGGGAGGGGGAGGGGGGAGGGGAAAGGTAAAATTCAAATAAACATTATTTATTATTTAGATGTTTTTGCTACTATTTTTTTTTTCGTTCACTCCAAATCTGGCTGGAAAATACATCCGGGAACATTCATCATGACAAGAGGAAGTCCACCAAACCTGAAATCCACATCATATTTTTCTTTCTTTTTCAACCTGTCAAAATGACCTCCCTTATCCACTTTGCCTCACCTGAGAAAATTCGTCAAATCAGGTCAACATGAAATGATAATCAATTATTTCCAACTTTTTCCTCAGCCTTAATATCTCTTTAAAACGCTTCAACACAAAATGACTATAATTAGATTTTGCTTTCTAAACGACAAAAAATAAATAAAATTAAATACTTAAATAAAAAGTAAATTCTTAAACATTAAACATTAAACAAAAAAATTAAATTAAATTAAAGTTAAAATTTTAAAAATAAAATTTAAAAAAAAAAAAATGTTTTTGCGTTGCGCTGCAAATATTCACAGTTGACCCGAACGTGCAAACCAAAATAAATCTTCACAAGCGAGAGGATAAAAGCAGAAGACACCTCACCAGAAAGACATACGGTTTTAGTTGGCAACTCCTCCCTGACTCATAGTGTCTCCCCTCACGATGCTCGATAAGTTTAAAACCAGTTTTAACTTACAACACTTTTTTCCTTTTCCTTTTTTTCCGCATCAAAAAAAATAAAACATTAAAAATCGACATTCGAGTCATCATCTCCACCAACCCAAAAAAAAAGCAAAAAAAAAAAACATTTAAAATAATAAAGATTAACAAATAACACGAGTTAAATTATAACATATGGATACAAGCGTGTAAGATTCAGATCACATGTTCCCTCACATTTATCTTAATCGTTATTAAATCGTTGAAAAAAGAAGAAGAAAAAAAAAGCAATCACGACAAATAAATGAAGTAAAAATACTATGTTTACATCGAATAATTTAGTAATAAATAAAAAAAATTGCATGTTGACCTCAAAATAAATATTAAAGAAAATTAAAAATTAAATTATACGTACAAGGTCTGATCGAAATAAAAACAAGAAAAAATGCGTTGAAAAAAAGAAAGAAAAAAAAAATCCAATAAATTACTATGGATTCAAATAGCGATACACAAACAAGAGCGAGCCGAAGGAAAATATTCTCTAGTTCGGTAATTAAGCGAGCCTTTTAATGACGATTAGTAAAGTATTAATTCCTGATGATTACGAGTCGATTATGCGTGTTTCACCTAAGTAATCGAACCGAATTTGAGAATTAAAACCCGCAACCATTGCCAGTGGCTTTTTGACTCGAGTTACCGCCATTTCAAAACAGTATACGTATGAAAAAGTATAAAAGAGACAGAGTCGAAGCGTCTCGGTTGGTATTTGGAGCGTACAAGTAGGCTGTTGATTCTCGGTAAGGTGATGTTTACTAAGATAATGACTTACTTGAGAAGTAATCGAGGATATTAATTGCAACTTGTCTTCTGCAATGACACCTGCGAGCAGAGGTTTACTCGCATTGATATTTTGCTGCTCCTTTCCATCGATTACGATATTCGTCACTTCACTAAACGATCACTAACGTATCCGTGAGGTGTAAGCAGAGTAATCGAAACGGTTTAGGATCAAGTAACGATAAGAATGAAGTCAAAATCGCGACGAATTTGACCGTAAACGAGGAGGAAAATATGGTTGCCCTTCCCACAGTGCAGTTGTGCAAACTCAACTAATCTCAAACCAGAGATTGGCTGAATAAGAGTTTGTAATGTTGTCACTAGACAATGCAAGTGTTGCTCGGTGCCACGTAATGCGTGCTAGATACAGTAGCCGCAGGAGGATGCTGCTGCTACTTAGAGATTGGTTGAAAATGATCATGTGACACTGTCCTAATTTAAACCATCTTGGAGAGGCGAAAAGTAACAAGAATTCTTGCAAAAATTGAAAGATTAAAATTTCATAAAATCGTAGGAATTTAAGAAGTGATAATTTTTTTTTTTTAATTTGGAAGTTAATTACGAAATAGAACCCATGTTTTAGTTTAACATTTAGTAACATTTTAGTAACATTTAAAATATCAATTTTGTTGATTGAAACTAAATTTAGAATTATTTTTATTCAATTCTTGCTTTTCGCAATAACAAATGCAGATTTTGTAATGAAAAATGAAGAAAGGAAATTTTGAATTCCAAAATTTACATTTTTATTTAGTAAAAAAATCAAAATGTTTGCTAAACTTTTCATTTGGGTTGAGGTTACAGTCATCCAATTGCATTGCGTGTTGTGGCCAGGTGCAATAATAGGGAGAGGTGTGGGAGGAGGGTGACTCTTGCTTCTTGCCCACTGAAAATTTGTCACGCTCATCACGCAAACGTAGTTGAATAAATCCATCTTTATTCCACTTTAAAGAGATAATCTTCAATAATGTTTATTTCGAACGCACAGCAGTACCTAGACAACACATAACCCTCATAAAATTACTAAACGTGCATCATACTTTTTAATAATAGTTAATTAATCGCAATATGCCATAAAAACTATTTTTATTGGCACCGTTCTAACTACACAATTCTCATTGTAAATCAATTTTATCGTTGTCTGCTCGCACGTCAACAGGAGACGCCAAAAAATGCTAATGGATTCATAATTGGTGTTGGTTCCATCAAAACTTTGTGATGATTCAACCAAAATTGATTTTAAAAGCAGAAACCAAATTTATTGTTCAGTGGCATGATTTTTATTAAAAACTGACACTCGTTTTCTTTATTAATATTGAAAATAAATCCCTCGTATACCTCTAGAATTTTCCTATTACTCAAACCGGATTTTTGTCGTATTATATGAGTCACAACATTTTCTAGTGAACAAAGATTTTGGTATAAAAAAAATTTTCTAGTGGTGAACTGTAGTGAACTGCAGTAAATGAATATTCCAAGCAGTAATCCGGTCTTGATTATTATGCAATAGCAACAAGACTGCCAAGAAGTTGTCGTCCTTGTTCAACATTATTACAAGAGAACGGTATTGTTAAATAGCCCAAGTTTTTGTGCAAACAAGAATTATGTAAACCGGCCTTGCTGATTCTAAGGCATTAATGTCCCTTTGGTATTAAATAAAAAACTTGTTCGCAGTTAAAACATGAAAAAAAAAACAACTAATAAATCTTCTACTGGTGTTTGAATTTATTAACAATTCTCAACAAATAGGTTAGCAACCACAATTAGCCTTCACTGACTCACACTAAAAGTGTTTTTGTATTTTAATTCACATCATTAAACTTGTTGCATTGAAAGAAAAAAATTATTTTAGATCCTGCTGCCGAAGGTTGAGTTTCCATTCCTTTTTTGCATCGAAAAAAAATGTACAAATGTTGACTTTATTCTTTTATTCTTTTTGTCATCATAAACATATTACAAATATCCCTTAATAACCCCTCTGCTGCTTATTGTTACAACTGCGATCAAACTTTAATTTCTCTTTTACCTTCCACCATGATAAAATGCCTTAAAACTCTTTGTTTTTGTTTCAAATTGAGCAAGACTGAGAAAGTGATATTTTTCTATACCAAAAGAAAACAATATTCGATAAACGTTTACTACCCTAGACTCATAAATTCGTGTGGATTTTGCCTACGAGCAGTTAAAAAAAAAGTTGTGATATGAGGATGTATCAAACATCCGCACAAATATCATCCCGTATGAGATACATAATTACTGAAAACACTACGATACATGTCCGCACAAATTTATGAACTTGGGGTAAATTTTTTCAGATTAAAAAATAACAGAAGGAAAATTGCGAAATAAAAAATTAAATGAAATAAAAACCAATTCTATTGTCATGTTTTAGCCTACAAAAATAAAAAATTTAGCTTCCTCTTCTTCTAGTCGAAGTTATGTTCCTGAGAGTTAAGAAAATACTATAATAGAGAAATGATTTAGCAGTGCACAAAATGTAGTAGTAATGTATTGAAAAACTGTTTACTCCAGATTAATTTTGAAAAAACAAATTTTGGAAAACTGACTTTTGACTCTGCAGCATTTTTTTTTACTTCTTTCTTTTCACATGACACTTTTTCTTTTCGTTTTGGAGTACTTAATTTTTAACGTAATGTTTATATATATCACGGTTTGCTCCAAATTAAAAATTCTTTCTAATACAGAATAATAATTATGAGCAAATTTGTACATTCAACGGAATGGTATAGATGCACAAAATACAAAAACACAAAATTTGAAACAAAAGCGCAAAAATACCGTACATAGAGTAAGAGTATAAGCAATTATCTTTCAATTCTCTCTTGTAATTCGCTTTCTTTTTTCTTCCTACGAATTTCTTTCTGAATGACAAAAGGGGACACTGACAGAAATACACAAAAATTAAAATGAAATAGTTAACATGACACTATCTATATTCAAACAACTTTGGAATCATATAATCTCTCCAGGAGCAAAAAAATTTCATTTGTGTGAAAACGTACAATTACTTTTACAATTAATCTAATTTAATTGCTTGTCCTCAAAAATTTCCTCGTTTTTTTTTTTTTCTTTGAAAATTCTTTTCTTTTGTAACTATAAGCTCAAGCTCTGAATAAGTTTCATGCATACTGTTATGGAGAATGAAAAGAGAAGAAAAATTAAGCAGAATGAGGTGTTGAAAGACATGTAAAGTATACAAATAGTAGCAAAAAAGGCAATCAACATATGGAAGATCACAACTAGAGGACAAAGAGAGAAGGTTCAAATAAAAATGCACACAAGCAAAAGCACATTAGAATCCACAATAACATTTGCTTAAGTCTTGTTTGCCAGTTGCTTCTTGATGTTATAAAAAAGCCATCTACTTGACACCTAAATATTTTTTTTTCTTAAAAACGTTTTTTAAAAAAGAAACAAAAACAATTTATGGTTCAAATTTATCCCCAGATATGCTGATTGTTTGAAAGCTGAATCCAACAGCATTCCTTGTCATTGTGGGTTTCTTTTGCTGTAAAGTTTATTGCTAGGAACATTGAGCACTCGACAGCAAAAGATATTCTTCTTTTGTTTCTCTCTCTCTCTCTTTCTCTCTCACTCTCCTAACAGCTCACAAGCAATAGTTCTTTCCGGCAGCAGCAGCAGCAGATTGGAAGGTGTTCGCCTCACTCCCCCACATAAAAACACGTTCACAATAATAGTTTGAATTATTGAATTAAAAAACATTAAAATCAAAGGACATCGAAAACAGATAATCTTGTAAAAAAAAATCACAATATCAGTCAGCGATGGCTACATGAGTAGATTCTCAATGCCAAAAGTCTTCATGGTAAAAAAAAATTACATCATGGGCACAGTTGTACCTTTTGCACGCACACATACACACACATGCATGCACAAGCAGTTTCAAATTTGTCAGTCATTTTTTTTTCCTTGATCCAAAATTTCTTTTTTTTTTAAAAACAGCAGAGGCCTCCAAACATACACACACAAATAGACATAATAGTGGAATCAAGTTCCAGCAATGTTGCTGCGTTTTGAGGCATCGTGCACTCGTTTGGTCGTCGCGGAGAAGACCCAAAGAAGAAAGTTTGGTGGAAAAAAAGGCTTCGGCCTATAGCTTAACTAGGAATTACTGCCTGTTGGAAATAAATACACGAACGTTATAGTTGGCAAGCGTAACAAAATTGTATTCAGAATTTCAAACCATCAATATTTCGATGATTTTACCTGAACATTGTCCTCATCCCACTGTCATGCGTCTGATTCGCCTGCCATTACTGAGTGGACATGCTCGAGTTTGTAAGCTAATTTGTTTTTTCGGGAAAATTCGTCCTCCTCAAGTTGCTGAATTAATTGATCATTATATTTCACTGCATAGCCGTGTAATTCATACAGTGCACTGTTTGTATTAAACTCATTCGAATGCAGCTAGAATAATAATATGCAAATACAATTACATTCAAATTATTAAATTTTATCAATTTCTTTTTACCCTCGATTCTTCAGCTAACATGGCATTCATATCTTGATCGCTAATTGCCTGCATTAATTTTATGTCCTGATAATATCTGGAAATAAAATACAAAATGAAAAATAAACAAAACTTCCTGGTGTTGGGCTCTTTTCTCTACATACCTATCAACCCATTCTTTGTAAACGGGAATATCTTTAGCATAAAGCAATTTACTGCTGGGAGAATCTTTACCCAGCCTGTGGTCAGATGTAGAACAACTGTCCATGAAAGACACTGCTACAACGGATAGACACGAGTCCACAATATTCGACTTATAAATATCAAAAACAAAATTTGGGTTTTTGATCAGGTTCACCCACACCCTGAGTGGAAGGCTGTATAAACGAAATACGAGATGTTACAAAAAATATTATCGATCGGAGTATTATCTTTAGTAACTGACCTATTGCTTTTCCATGTATGGACAACTTCAGAATCAGTAATTCCATGCTGCAATGCTTGATCGTCTAAAAAATCAAACATATATTTAATGGCTAAGGGCAATGCGCTCCCTCGATGAGCTGTGCTGAAAATCGTCTCAAATAAGTCATCGACAAATTTCTGCAGTGTTCCCTATTAAAAAAAATATACATCGATATATAGATCGGATCACGTGTTCTTTGTACAACAAATTACGTACTTTGGTAGCCAAAAGCCTTGTGAGATAAATCTCCGAAACCATTTTATTACCCCTTTCACCCTCTTTGTGAGCATCACTGTCGTGATGTTTTACCTAGAAAACACAATTGATGTTATATCAAGTATTAAAATCGATTTCACAATGAAAATTACCAATTTGACTACACTTTTTTTTTGCATTATTAGCAATACTAATTGAAATTTAATGCAGAAATTTTCCTTTTTTACCCAGTAGTCAAATTCAGTAGTAATTTTCAGATTCTATCACACCCGTAGAATTTACTTACCAAATGCCATTTTTTGTACCCTGTTTCCGGATTATGGTTTAGTGGAGAAGTGGCCCGATTAAGCGGGGGACTAGCGGACGATAACTTACTGAAGTTGAGTGTTTCTGTAACGATTTAATATAGCATAATATAATATCATCTAAAAAAAAAAACATAAATTACAAATAAAAATTTACCATATTTATTATGAGACTTCTCAGACTTCTCAGAAAGGATGGACAAGTTGTACATGGATGATTGCTTGGGAACTAGAGTCAGTTGGGCACCTTCTTGTACCTATTGCACAAATGCTCAATTTCAGCCGTCAACTCTAACAGAAACCGTACACAACAACTAACCTTATAATGAGCAAGTGTGTTCAATTTTTTCCACTCGCCCTCAGTCTTCGTTGTGTTATCTTCGTCAGAAAGAATCAATCGCCCACTCATTCCAGTTCGCCATTCTAAAAAAAAAGCAAAAAAAACAAACATTAGCTGTACATTTAAACAATAAAACGAGTCATTTAACTAACCCAAATCTAAATCATCCTTGGAAGGCCTCTGTGAAAAAGGCGTGCTTTTGTAAATAGAGTCCAAGGCTTTTTCCTTTACTTGAGAAATCGTGTCACAGTCTAGAACTTTAACTGGCAGGTCCATACTCTCGCTGTGCGGATCCAAACCAGAAACGTAACTCGTTTGTGGAGAAATGGATACATACACAGTCTGGAAGTAAAATAACGTAATGTTTATCACAACCAACTGCAATAACGTTAAACTTACAAGGCTTTTGTATTCAATGGATTGTCTGATTAGCTTTTCTTCACTTAATGAGTATCTTGCTTCAGATGTCATGGCGTCCACTGGTCCTTTATCCACTTGTTGTTTGATGGCTCGATAAAGCAAATAGAGTGGTTCGCCGGCACATTCTTTAAGAAATTTATATAACAAAAATGCGAACCAGGCGGAAAGCATTTTCTCTGCCACAGATTCAGTTCTAAAAGAATTAAATTAAATTAAGTTAAAAGCAATAAATGAAATATACGAATAACTCATTATTTTACCTCCTCAAAAGTAATTTTGGATGAGATTTTCCCTCAATGCATTTTTCTATTAATTCTGCCAACAGTGTTTTCAAAATGCTGGAAGAAAAAAATAAATCATTTTTATTATTTTCAAATTATACTTGATAAAATTGTAAACTCTTACTCTGTGCAATACTCCATTTTGCCTTGTAATGCCACCATGATAAGGGCAGCAACACTGCAGCGATCACGCATCGAAAAGTAACGATTTGATTCCAATGTTCGAATAAATAACAGCAAAAAAGTTTTGTTCATTATTAATTGACCAAATTGCTTCAAACCCTTTTCTATAGTTGGTCTTCTATGCAAATCGATCTGCAAACACATAAATTGAAATGCAAAACATTACACCAATAAGAAGAGCCCTTAACTTACATCTAATTCTTTCAAGGAATTATCATCGCAATTTGGAAAGAGATTCTTCATAGCGTAACCCCGATAATCTCGGAATGGAATTCCACCAGACGTCAGATCGCTAGTCAAATCAGTCATTTCCGTCTGCAGTTCAGCAAATGCTATTTGATAAAAATAAAAATTATAAAAATCAGCGTGCAACGCTAGAAACAAAAATTACCTTCTTTGCATTCGGCTGCAACTCTCAACTCTAAAACATCCATTTGTTCTTGCATGTTCTTTAAAACACGATTACTCTCAGTAGATTTGATACGATATGCAATAAGGATAGCAATGACTATCACTAATAAAATAATTCCCCCAACTGTTACTCCGATAATCACTGAATTGGGCAAAGTTCCGTCAGGTAAGAGAGGAGATTCGTAGCTCAAATAACCGATTTTGTATCGAAGATCCCCTCCAACAATTACTACGACTTCGGGAATGATATTTAAATCTGGATGTCCACCAAAACCACGTGCAGGCGGTTGTGATGTTGGAGGTCTGCAAGTTAACTGGGTACTTGAAAGTGAGGTCACGTTGCAATAACTGGTTCCAATTTCAACTTTAACATCCGATTCTTTGCTTGCCAAATCGAGATTCTCTCCCTAGAAAAACAAAAACAACAAAACATTACAATATAATTCGCTTTTAACAGTGAAAAACCAACGTTTATAGTCAGGTAATCGCTCTTGTAGTATTTTATTTGTTTTGTCTCCTCAAACTCGAGATATTTTGGATTAGGATAAAGCGACAGATTATAATTTCGATATTTAGTAACATTATCCATGATGAAACCTAGATCCAATCGCCGTGGATTGTCTGAATCTATTATTCCATCAACAGGTATTCTAGGAGATTTGCATTGCATGAAAGTTGGACTCCCCACTTGACAATGCTGGAATGTGACAATTAATTTATATTATTACTTTTAAATATTATTATTTTTATATAAATTAAATCTTACACTAATGTAATCTTGACTCTCGTAAGTGACATAAACCAGAGGTTCTTGAATAGCATCAAAATGAAACCCGTGCACTCGAATGGTTATTCCACCACTGGGTATTGCACGAATCACTGTGCTCTGGATTACAGCTGGTCCTGACTCGACTCGAGTTATCTTAGGATCGTCAACGTAATGGAACTTCATTGACTGGAGTGTCCGTTCTCCGTGATCGAATTTCATACGCAATTCTCCCGTGCGACGGCGATCTGATCGCGAAGTTATGCACTCAGCATGATGTTTCGACGTGCTGAAGATACAATTTGATTTGTTATGCGTTGTGTTCCTCGCAACTAATCAACCAATTATTTTGCGTACTTAGTAATTCTGCACGGAAGGTCATCTATGAACGCTTGAATTGTACTTCCCGCGTTCATATGTTCTCCCGTAATTCTTAACCGAGTTCCACCAGACTGTGGTCCCTTCTTCGGTTTAATAGATTGAATAAAAGGACTCTGAAACAGTAAAAATGTTAGTAACAGCACAAGGGGTATGTGCAAAATTTCAACTTACTACATATACAAATGGCATTGCCGAGTCTCCTCGAAAGGAATCTTGAACTTTGACTATGACAGGACCTTTGTGCATATTTTCAGGAGGAAGATCTGGCGTCTTAATCTCACAAACAATCCTAAAATCGGAAAACAAGATTAAATTTTTACCAAATTCAACAATCTTAGCTAGATGGGTCGTTTATTTACCGTGCCGTACGAACGTATTCGTCTTCCACTGGAATACATTGATGACCAGCTACCGTCACTCCATTTTGAATGTCCTCAAAGGTCCTGCCCAAGTTAATTCCTTGAATTGTCACTTTGGTACCTCCTTCCAAAGGTCCCGTTCTCGGTTGAAACTTGATATTTATTCAAAAACAAAAATTAACTCTCAGTTAACGAAACATTTGTTTTTTGTCGTTTTGCACTTACATCCACAATGCGTGGATTTGGGCAGGTTTTCTGTCTATCGAGCCAAGCAACTCCTTGTCCGTCACACTGGTCACTCACTTGACATTTATCAGAACTCTGACACCATCCACATTTGTACTTTTCAGGTAACGCCAAACATAACCCACAATTATCCGCCATTTTGGGACAGCGGTAGACTAAAACTGCAATAAACAATTTAAAAAAAAAATTAATTCAACCGATCAATCGAATCAAATCAAATCAAACTGATTAAAAATTTACATACCATGAATGTTATCAGGATTATCCAAAGGTTTACTTCCACCCCAAATTACGGCAAATGTTGCAGTCAAATTCGATGAGTTGCTGTTGTATTTAAACTGCAAAACAAAACGGAAAAAATGAAACAAACAAATCAATTGCAAAAAATGCCTAACATTCTTCATCCTTACCTCCATGTTTTCACAGTAGATAGTATCTCCAAGAAGTTGTGCATTCACTTGCTTCACTCTGCCATCGATGTTGAACTGGCACACGAACCGAGTTTGCATTATAAATTGCTACAAAACGAGTTACAATCATTACAATTCAGCCCAAATCAGATTTAAGATTACAGTAAACGGAATAATCAATAAATAAAAATATACAAAAAAATCATTAGTGTGTAAACAAAACAAAAGCTAGAAATTCTAGTAAAAATTAGTAAAGCTAAAAGTGTGAGGGATAATTCCTGCTCAGATAGGTTTCAGAATCAGTCCAAAAAATGCAAAACAGACCATAAAGGGTTAGACCATTTTCAATTTTACACTCAAACTGATAAAATGGTCACATGCTCAAGGGCCTTTCATGTTATCATGAAAATGAAGTTGCCAAGCTCCAGCTGCTTTCACACACCTGTCAATTGAAAGAACCAGTTAACTGCTTGGGCCCAAATTCACAACTCCCTCGCTGCACAATCCCCTGGCACATTGCCACCCTTTAATACCTCAAAATCTTTACACCGTATTTTCATATTCCCTATTTTTTCCCCGCCTTTCATTCACACATTCTAGTGTTTACGATACGACGAGCAGAAGCATTTTTCTCTCGATAGGGGGCTGGTGCGAAGGAGACGCACAATGTATTTGTCAATTTCCTACCGAAAAGAAGGACTGTTATCTGACGTTTCGGTGCAGTCACCACATTGATCACGTGACCAACGGGCACAGGAAATAATTTTTCATGAGCGGACTTGTGCTAGAATAGTTGTGCTGCTGACAACATTCTCGGTAACTAAGCAACAAATTTCGCTACAATTCAATTCATCTGAAATGAGTCGCTCTTCGTGTGATGTCGCCGTCGGTATAGCGCAAAAAACTAATTTTCTTTCCCCCCCCCCCTCCGATTCTGTGAGAAATATAACAAAATGTAACTCGTTTAAAAATTGAAACATTTTTTCCTGTTGTTATATATTTTTTGCGTTGAAAAGTTTATTGAATAAAATATATTTTATATAAATTTAATATAATACCACTACGCGATATTGACATCTAATCTAAATGTAAATTTAAATAAATAAAAAATAAATAAAAACCAAAAAGCATTTTGGTGTCTCTTTCCAACTTATGTTTCCCTGAAATAAAGATGAACAGGCATGTTTTTCTTATCACTATGGAAACCAAAGGGGGGGAAGATGTCTCGTAGCAACAGGAGGTTGTGCAGAATGTGCTGTTGCTAGGGGTGCAAGGAAAAGAGGGTTGCTTCTTATAAAAGCTTCTTTCGCCTGATTGGTTCATTCAAGAAAAGAATAAGACCATGAGTTAGATTACTTGTCATGCAGGAAAGCTGTCTAATGTTATTTTGAGCGTAAAAAGATATTTACAAAAAAAAATAAACATTTTTGGTCTATGTTTACATCAGTAAAAAAAAATTGATAGTTTCTTTGGTCTGATGCTGATTATTGTTTAAACCTCAGAGCAAGAATAATAACTCACCGAGGTTGCAGTACTTGGCAGAGATTCGAGTTGCTTCAAGAAATAATAATACAAACATGCAAAAACGGAAATAAAAAATGTTAAAACAAAAAATTAAAATATGTCATTAAATTATCAACTAAAAAAACTAAATAAAAATAAAAAAAAATCTAATTAAAAAATGCATTAACGCCCATCTACATGCTTACGTGATGCACAGATTCGAGTCACGAGTTTTCAACTTACCGCCATGTTATCCACCTTAACTGACACTCTATTCACACTCCCGTACGGCACTAACAATTCGGTTGATCCACCCACCACAGTGGAGTTAATCCGGGGACAAAACCCTGGGCCTGAACGAATACTGGGACCAATATTCTAAGAAAGGAAAAAAAAATTATTATAAATAATGTGCATATGTTTTCAGAAATGTCAAGTTAAGCTCATATTAAAGCTGCAAACTGCAACTAAACTGTCAAATTACGTCTGCGTTTCCTCAGATTATTTGTTCCCAATTTGACGCACACGTCAGGGCGACGCGCTGCGTGAAAGACATTAATCACGACAGAGAAAAGCAGGAAGAATGAATAAATAATGAAGGAACGATTCACCGTATCTCACTAATTCGAGAAAACATTTTGACTTGCACTATCAGTCTACATTTTTTTCAAATGCACACCTGCCAAGTCAACCAAAAGAAAAAACCAATCAATCAATTCGATGCAAATTAAATTAGACAAAGTCCAAAAGTACATGGATTAAAAAACTTAAAAAAATCTCGTCTCATTTCTGTTTGTAACGTTGAAATCAATCTCAAGTGCACTGTCAGGTGTAATTTCAGTGGCAATATCGATAATTTAGACTTTAGTGTCTGAGAAATGGTTCTTAATCGTCTATTCCAAACGACTCTTGTGATTGATTACCGAACAGCACAACATAAATTAGATCTTTATCATAAATTTGCACAAATGAGTCGAAGAAATTATGACTCAAGACATTTTTACATCAAACATAATTAAAAAGAAAAATAACTTTATTTTTTATTGTCAAAAAGATAAACACCTTTAGGTTAAAAGTTAACAGTTCGCTTCATATTGCATTTATCTCATGGGGGAATGATACAACACTTTGAGTTTTGCTTTAAATCCAACCATGTGAACTGAATTTGCAGTCATGTGAACATGACTTAGGGCAGTTTTACTATTCCATACACAACCAGTGTGTATTTCCTGCATATCGACTGCTTATAATGCCTTCCTGCATATATATCAAGCTATAGTAATAAGTATATATTACGATTGAAACTCCACTCGAAGACTCCAGAACAGCAGCATAAAACATAGATAACCAAATTTGTTGCCCAATAACTTTCGTATGATTTATTACACATATATCAAAGAAAAAGCCGAGTTAAACCAGAATGTGCCACCCGTGATCGTGAGCAGAGTGGTTAAAAAACAAAACAACGTCTGTCCAGTAAACTTCAAAGCAATTCTTGTCCTCACCCAACCTGTAACTAAACTCCGCCATTAACTCTTGAGCCTAGCCATTATTCTGGTTTGGTCTCAGTGCGGAAGAGCAGCTTAACTACAAGTTACGACTAAGTTGCCTTCCTTTCTTCTAAAGGACACGAATAACAACAAATGAACAATAGCATGTTCCATTAGAATGATAGGTGGCATGCATTATTCCACTTGGGATGCTTTCATCACCGATTTTGGAGTGAGGCCAACCAAGAGCACCAAGTGACAGTGCTGTATCTTCCGCAATTTCATCCCCTCTTTTTGCTTTTGCACTTCATGAAAAGAATTTTAACCGAATTAATGACGCGTTTGCTCATGCAATCGAATTATTCGGCACAAAACGGAGAAAAATTGTCCTTGTTGACAAGTGGAAATCGCTAATCGATTAAGTGATGCACATTATTGAGCAAACGTGTTCACTTAATCATAAAAGAATTGAGTCAAACTCGTCCCATTGCTATTCATCTATCATTAATTAAATTACCGCTAGGAACGACTTCTTTTTTTCTCTTTATTTACTTACTATAATTTTAATGTATGCCATCGCAAACATTCTTTTGCTCTGCGATTTAAGTGAATATCTGAACTTAATTTAAAATTTTATATCATTCAAAAAAAAAAAGAAATTTTAATGAAAACTTTTAAAAGCTGTCACTAGAGAAAAGCGGAAATTGAGTACTCAGAGTGATAGATAATCTCATCATAACAAGTTGACAAGTCAATTGTTACGTTGAAAAACACTTTATAGCCACTTACATTGATGCCAGTAACTAAAATGTCGTTACGACAATTTTCGCCTGTATCGTGGGTGCAACGATGACCGTCCACGCACCAATCGCAAGGAAATGCACTGGATACGCATTGAGTACATCTAAGAATAACAAAAATAAAATTTAATATTCATAAAAAAACAAATCCGGTGAAGATTCTTACGATGAATACGTATTGCAGTCGTAAAAGGTGAAATTAGTCGCTACGAATTCGGGTCCGGTCCAATTTTTCACAGATAGTTTTGCAGTGAAGTGATCTGTTTTAAAGCAGAAATTGATAATCAATTTTATTGACTAGAAAGTAGATAACTCACGTTGTCCTTGAGGAATGGCTGGAAGTGCATCAGTTCGTGGAGTGGGGCAACTCACGCCGAGTGCTGTTCGTGTGGCATTGGTATGCAATGATTTGTTTGATTCGGGTTCGGTGAAGACACAAACAAATTGACCCGTCAAATTTGGTAGATTGTCAATGGTTAGTTGTAACTGTGAAAATAAATTTCGATGAAACAAATTTCAAACATTACCACTCGCTTTAATATTCAATAAACCAACAATCTCGCCGAAAATAATTATGCCAAGACTAGATATCAATAAAAATATATAAATAACCGGGATATTTTGATATTTTAGTCATTTCTAGAGCCGGCGCCACAACTGACTGTGACATTTATCGAAACTAGGCATAACGCCATACGTTGACAAAAAAACAGAATGAAAACACCTAGAAATGCAACTTCCGAAAGAGTATTTTCTATATTTACTTTTTTAAATAACAGCTTTAATTTAATCTAAAATTCGATGTATTTTGACATTTACTGTATTATACATAAACTCAGAATAGGACTTCCGATTAAAAATTCATTTCCTTCTATGGCACTTTTATTAAAAGAATCCCTTCAACAAGAAAACAAAATTTCTTATCAGTCAACTGAATCCAAATTACGAAATTATCTTCCAATTAATTCTCGTTTCCACGACAACGGGTTCCAACTAAATAAAAAAAAAAAGAGCATAACCCTTCGTATCAGTATACCTATCTAATTGCTTTGCTAGCCACGACGAAAAGCGAATTTCGACACACGAGATTAATTAACTTCAAACCTGACCAATTAATCAACACCATCTCTCATTTCCTACATCGCCAAGCGTTGCAAGATACAACACATTGCTAACAGCCCAACCAACACCATACCCGGGTCCGGCTTTAAAGCGAGACAAAACAAACTCGATTCCACATTTTTACATTTTTCTTCTTCATATTTTGCCTCCCTTTCAAACAGCATTTGAAGACTTTATCAGCACGTGGCAGATGGACGCGGGTCAAACGAGGTTGAGGCTCACTTTGAAACCCGCTTGTTGTTTTAACCCTATCAGCCCGTGATATTTCCTGTCCGTGATAAATCTGTCACCGCATTCACCGGTGAAAAGGTCGCCAAACATGGCGTGCGTGTTCGCAAAGATAACCGATTCGAAATTCTCTATTAGCAAACAAACACCAAGTTGAGATTGCGCAGTGGGTATCAATGACTTACCGTTCGCGCGGTTGTTCTTTGGATCTGAGACGGTTGTACGTTTGTAATGGTGGTACATTTGCCACTGCGATACGACAACCAATAAAGTGGATCTTGGGATGCTTGTGCACATTCGCTTCTCAGACTGCATCTGGAGGGGAAGAAAAGTATTTTGTATTAAGTTATCGAACCGTAGAATCGACTTGTTTACAACTACAATGTTCTAATTACATACAGAAAAAAGTGGAGAGAGAAATTGGCTAAATCTCCTGCGCAGCGTGCCATCTTATGTAGGATTAAGTGGCAATTACACTACTCGCGAACAGGTGAAAGCCACTTAGAAATTATTTATTCAGCAAATATTTTATTAAATTTTCCCTTACTGTGTCGTAAAAGAGCACTATAGAAGTTGGTCGAAAAACATCAAAAACTTGAAATTAATCTACATCATAATTACTTACAAAGTTGCTTCCTAAAAGCAAATATGTAGCGAGCAAAATAAATCATGTTTATCACACACACTGGCTGTGAGTAAATTTCAATTTTAATCCTAAGTTTTATTTTACTTTTTCTTTTAATGCAACACGGTATTATAAGATTACAATTTTTTTTAAAGGCGAGTTTCTATTTTTCTTTTTTGATATTTCTTTTTATATTACAGTTTATTATAGATAAAACTGCAAAGTGAAAAAACGTAATGATGCACATTTCATCAAGTGCTTGTTTTTATAATGGCTTATAATTTGAAATGCTTAAAATGTTTGAAATTTGTATTCCTAACTTCTTTTTTTTTTATCCCACTCCTCGATTAAGTAGTTTCGCCTGGAATGTTAACGTCCAACAAAAGTAATGATGTTGTAAACATTCTAACAAAACAAATGGTTTGTTTAGAAACACACAGATTTCAAATTCTTACATTTTCTACTGGAAAGTAACATTGACATCACTATCATCAGCAAATGATGAAATGATCAGAAACTACATGATACCATTTTGAAGAAATATAAAATAAAGTAAATAAAAACAAGTTTTTTTTTCCTTTTCATTTATAATCAGCTTGGCACCCCATTGAGTGCTGTACACATTCTGAAACCGAAAGACATCTAAAGACTTGTAACTTCTGTCAAGTATTTCAGTGGATTTTGCCACAATGCCACGGGGTACCAAGGAGGATAAAACCCCAATATGATGCAATAGAAATCGGTCATCATTTCCCATCACACACAGAATAGAAATCGTATAGGTGAAAGGTTCATATCACCCAAACCATTAATCAATTCTCCTCCAATATTATTGTTATTACTATTTTATTAGCATTAGGCCAACTGATACTTAAGCCTTTGGTTATGGTGTCTGATGTTTACATTACAACAATTAGTGAAAAGTAGAGCGATTTTGGCTGTAGCGATTATTCGATTGTGGAAATAATCGAACATATTGAATTGGATCGCACAATAGGGATATTCAAAAATTGTTTTTCACTTTGCATTTTTGGATATCTAACAATAGAACCTTTGCAATCTCCTTTATAGTGCTTGCATTTTCCTTTATAGTGCTTGCAATTTCCTTTATAGTGCTCTCAATTGATAAAAAATTAATGATAACGAACATGAGATTTGCTCATTTCTGAACAAAACAAAAGGAGTAAACAGACTAAATTTTTAAAATCCCAGAATAATGCTAAAACCCGACCATTTTATATCCTCTAAAAAATGTTTGGCGATCATCCCAAGAGATTGGAATTTCGTTTAATTTCGTTTAATAAACCACCCCCCTAGGTGGTTTAAAAAATGTAATGATAGTAAAATGAAAATGCAAATTTCCATTTGAATTGGAAAGTGCAAAAGAGTTTCTGAATACTCCATTGAAATGGATGCTAAATATTTCAAATTTAATTCTTCTCAAAGAAATACTACATATAATTTTTCTAAGAAGTTAAATGCACTTGGAAAAAAAAAGATTTGCTTAACATTGCAACATTTAGCATAGGCAAATTTGATGAATTCGATTTGCAAAATTTTTTTATATTAAATAAAAAAGAAAAGGCAGATGGGTTATGATTTCCATATATCATATTAGATCAGTTACATTTGAATCTTAAATTTTCATAATATACAAACAATCTGGCATCCTATTGTGTCTAATGGATAATCACCAACATATTGGATTAGTTTAACTGTTTATAGTTCTGGTTTACACAAGACTGTAATGCCACGCAATGCAAGGTCATGAAAGCAAAAGTAGTTGCAATGCAAGACAAGTTACTGCAACATTTACTACATTTGCATGATCACAGTTTTCCAGAGAAGTGAAAATCCAAATTTTGCTTTCCGGAAAAGATTTACTTTTCTAAAAAACTAAAGTCCAGTAGTACAGTGTAGATTTTGGGCATCTTGCATATTGCCATTTGCAATGTAAACATTCGTGAATGCATAAAAGTGACGTACCTACCTTGACATTTCGTTCCCTTATTAAAAATGGCATAAAAATGGAATCATGTATTAACGAAAATAATGTATTTCTAGGTTTTGTCCCAAATTGTAATAGCTCTTGCTTTTAGGAAGAGTTACATGAGCCAAGTATGGTTTGTGTAGGCATTGAAATAGATCGACAGTCATTTTGTTGTTCCTGATAAGCAAACTGCATTATGGGTATGGGTAATATTTCACTTGTCACATACAACTTCATGTTTACCAAAAAACTAATGTCATGTAAACACACATGGCTTTCCAGATGAATAAAATCCGAATTTTCAATTATCTGGAAAATTTGGTGTACTGGGCGTTGTATACCAATCAAAAACTATGACCTGGATTTGTTTAAAATTTTTAAACCGGTCTAAATGTCAAATTTAACATGTAAAATCTTACATTTAGACTGGTTTAAAAATTTAAACTAGTTTAAATAACTTTATGAATGCGCCTACTGTGTCTGGCTTACCTTACCTTCCTTTTAAACAGTACTGTAACACGTATGAATTATCCACATCCATTTGATAGACTTGTAGTCTATCAAATTTTTATGAGAAAGCATTATCTACCGCAAACTCCCGTGTTATCTTTACTCCAAATTTAATTAATTTTTAAAGAACACATTAGCCCAGATCTAGACTCCGTTACAAATTCTATTTCAGTTTCCAACTAAACATTAATTATTTAAAGAAAAATTAAATATTTAACACAAATCTCCAATATCTAGTTATAGTATGTTTACTTGTTGCTGTTGGCATAGTAACCATCATTCATGTGTTCATCATCATGAACCTTAAAAAGGATTAGTTTAGAATACACCTTGCCAAGCCCTGATTACCAGCAGATAGAAGACACTCTTATTTTTCAATCCTCATTGGATTTACTTGATGCCAAGGCTCATTAACTCACCCAATTAGAGTTCTCACAACTTTGATAGATAAGTGGATACTTGAGCCCAGATCATGTGTCACAGCCTCCAGAGAACATATTTTTACTCACAAAGAGCTTTACCACATCTTAACTCAAACCAAAAAAAAAACAGAAAAGAATTAAACTCATGGGTTTACTAACAAATCCATTTTTGCTCTTTACTCTGAAGACAATACTGAAACTAGATTCTGGTAAAAACCATATAATTATTTTCAATTCCCTCCTTATCTCCGAATCATTGCCGATTTTCCTTCTAATTTGATTTACTTACTTGTTTTCTAAGCTGCACCATCCACAATATGGATCTTTGGCACCGAGGCATTCTCCACAGGACCTGTACACCATGCACTCTTGCACCTTAAGTCTTGTAAGCTGCAAAAAAAACAAAAAAAAAACAAATACAATAAAAAAGAAAAGAAAAAAAAACGAAGTAAATTATTTGACTCAATCTAAAATTCATTACCCTCAAAATTGTAGCCAATAACCGAAGACGTTTATTGCAAGTTACACTAAACTTTTCACTTAATGGCTGCATATAAAAATCCCTTTATTACCCATTTAACAATATTTATAGACTGATAACTACCTTTCCCCTCCCCTTACTTGGGATAGGATAAACACATACAATTTCATTGGATAAACAAACCAACCAACACTATCTTAACTCTTTAGACTCTTCCCTAACGACCTCCACTGATTTCTTTTATTAACACCTGTCACCAATAGAGTTGAGCAATGACGTCACACGCGGAATTCTCTTCTGCATCAAATCCAAGCGACTAGGGTCATTTAAAAGCAGCCACCACCATAAAAGACCACTAAAATCTCCCCACTTGCTACGTAGCAGCAGTGGCTCACCATTGCCATGGTAACTACATCCCATACACTCAACAGCCCACATCCACCCATCTCTTTCCTACATCCTCATAACCATCTCCACTTCACTTAGAGGTCGCTTTTTACACTATGGTAATTGCCTGGGTTGCATGCACGCCAGCTTTAACCATTCCATCTAGTGTTGGATAGAAGAAGCAACTTAAAACCAACGAATAAAATGGCAGGAAGCGAAGAAGAATTTTCAGGAAAAAAATACTAACAATTATTACAAGTTTTATGCACTTTTATTCCACCATCAAATTACCGCCGAGAGATCAAAATTCATCAAAAAGTAAGGGACCAACGGTCACTCACAATAGCCCTGTGGTCATGTGCACCGCAAACTTGAGAGATTCCTTCTTTTTTTATAGCCTCAGGTATCCACTTTCACAGGTCGTAAGACTCAAAGTCATAAATTGAGCTAAGAAGTTCCATTCGACGTTCATCTGATCAATATTGTCGAGAAAAAGCGCTGTTTCCGTGGATGCGTACTAATGAATTTGTGCACTTGGCAAACAACTAATAATAAGATCTTAATCCCCCATAAGCCTGTTCACCGTTGCTCTCTATGGCATTGCTGCGAAAACAAGATTCAGGGTCCCTTTTCGATCTTGATGTTTTTAATTTAAATCATAATGTGGTCTCTTTCTTTCCCCTGATTCTGGGATTAGTTCAGGTCCCAGCCACTTGTGGCACTAGTTTACCTTTGGAAATAATTAAACGAGATTATTGATTTCGGAAATTTAAAAAGTTGAAATGTGTTCATTTCAATCCAAACCTAATTTTATTCATCTTGAAAAAGAAAAATTTAATTAACAGAACCAAATCCAGAAATACTTTCCATTAATAAGTATTACACAGCTGTTTCCATTTATCATTACACCATCTTTAACGATCCAAAAAAAAATTCTTCATTCCTACAACTGCTCCAGCTAATCTAAATTTCTTATTTAATGATTATGCGGTTGTACAAATGGAGGAACTGAGGGGTGGGGCACACAAGTACAAATCATTTATTCTATTCAACCATACGATTCTTCACATTTGGCACAATCACACCATCTAGTGGCGACATAAACGCAGAATAATACATGTATTAATAAAAAATCATTTCCATACCTCGAATTGCATTTTTTACTCAATAAATTTCATTTTTATTCTTACGATAACCCACGTCCCAAGTACAAGTATTCTCATCCCTTTTTTACGAGTGGACGTAATCAGAATTGTGATGGTCTTTCTAAGCCTTACTGCTTCATCTCTCTTTCCTTCTAGACATGTGACGGCCATCTGATATCAATAATTCACGGCTTAATCTAACGGATAGGGTCCAGCGTGCAACGAAAAAAACAAGATGGCTGTTGCCCATACATATATATATATAAAAAAAAATTGAGAAAAATTGCTCTTCACTTCGCATTCTCGTTAGGAAATAAATTAAAAACTCATTCGCACAAAATCCGTGCTAAATTTAAGAAAAATTAAACCATTTTTCTAATTAATCACAAAACTCCTCCCCCTAATTACTCATTCAGCTCCTCATTTTCCTCATTTCCCATATTAAAAATAGTCCAATTTTAATTACAGGTGTTATATTACAGGTGATGAGACATGCACAACCCTCTTTTTCGCCTCACCGCCCCTTCCCCCTTCTCTTTCATCACAGCTGTTGAGCGACTCGAGGGAAAGGGAAAAGAATCTGTGAGATTTGGGTGCCATGGCTGTCTCCTGTTGATAATCACTGCACGCTCCATACACAAAGGATCACAAGAGCAAACCAATCCACCCTCATCTACCGTCTCCCCTACCCTTCTATCCACTCAACCCTGTTTGTTTTCCTCTCTCCATGTTAACCTTTTCCCCAGGATTTCCTTTAAACATTTTTTCTTCTTGAAAAAACACAAATACTCGTTTCGTAAATGGCAGAAAATTCAACAGACAAATCCCAACAATTTTCATTTTAAATTAAAAAGAAAAACAGGTTTTGCATTATGATATTTTACAAAATAAATATGTATATAGAGGAAGGAAAAAATTGAAATAGAAAAGAGTCTACTCTTTTTTTGCTCCCCCGTCTGTGTAAACTGAAAACAATGATCTAGATAATTTTTTTTTAAACCCGGAATCGGCGTGATTCTAAAATTGAGGGAAACCACCAGATGTCTCTGGTCCTAGAAAAAGGTCGCAAGATGAGAAAACTCATGGAGTTGCTTGGCAACCAGTGTTTAGAAAACAAATCCCATGGAAAAAAAAAATAAAGTTTGCAGTCATCATGAGCTTTTCCACCGATAAATTTGTTTCTGCAAACGCTTCAAAATTCATTACTTCCAAGAAAAATTCAAAGCATCCTTCAAAAACTAAAACGAAACACTAATTAACATTTTTCCATTATAAATGAAAAAAAAAACATGGAAATAAGCGATTTTTAATTTAAAAACAAATATTTGCTTTTCTTTTGTTTACACATAATTCATGTACTTTTAATGTTTATTATTATTAGCTTACATACTTGTAGTGATGTTATTATTATTTTTTGATTCAAGCAACAAATAATATGACAAGTCGTAGATGGATGCACATTTCACTTTCTACGGTCATTGATTGCGCTTTGGCATCTCGATTTGTATCAATTGACACAGAGTTGCAATCTGTCACAGTCTTCCATCAAAACAGGAAAAAAATATAAAAATTTATCTCTAAATTTTTTACGAAGCTGAATTTCTTCCCGCAATATTTTTTTTCCAATACTCTGATTCCCCCCAACAAAAACCAAAAGAATATTCTTTTAAGTATTTTCCACGATCAGCAAAACGCGAAAAAAGTCTTATTTACGCCACACATTTTTATTCAAATTTTAAAAACATGTTCAACATTAGAATTTTAATTACCCGCATATTTTACAACTTTTGTTTATTTTTATTTCCGGTTTATTTATTATTATTTTTTTGAAATCTTATCCATGTCAAAATATTTTGTTTCTTTATTTATGTTTGTGCCATTATCGATTTCCGCCAGGATGGGGAATCTGGAGTTGGAGGACTTTATTAATTTTGCAAAACTTAATCCATAAAGTGCAGCAACCATAGCACATGGGAAGAGAAAAATCTGCTTTTCTCCTCCCAACTACATCATAAAAGCTTATAAAAATACTTAAAGGTTATTATGTACGTATTACAAGTAAATACACCTTTAAAATGCGTTAACAACAATATTCTCGTGTCACTATGGCAACACCATTTAAGCCAAATTCATTTCATTTGCTCTGTGTTTTTTATTTCTTTTATTCTCAAATGAGAACATAAGCTTTAGATATTTCCAATTAATTTTAATTGTGGCTTATTTCTGCTTAATCGTAGATTTAAAAATATTTGCCTTCGTTTTCATCATTTCTTTACAATTTTTTTCCCTCCAAATCAAATATACACAAGAATCCATCGTTTTGAAATAAAAATAAAAGTTTCTGTAAACATTCACATTTTAATCGCTCGAGTTATTTCAAAGACTTTTGCGTGCATACACTATGCACACTAAGTAAATAATAATGTAAATACTAAATATTCATTTATCGAAATAGATAAAATAAAAATATGTCTGTTTGATTTCTTCTATTTGTTCTAAAAATCGATCAATTTTTTTTCTAGACATTAATATCTATTTATAAGAATAGTTAATAAACAGTAAACAGTCATAGGTCAAATGACTTGCTAGATATACGGCAACTAATTGAAACCAATTCTCTCGGAAGACAAACTTTAATCTACATTTTTATTCCTGGAGTGGATACTTAAAAACGGGATTGCATGCTTACAGCAAAAGGAAATACCGCGCACAAATAAAAACTTCATTTTTTTTAATTTTTTTTTTTGGTTGAAGGGTCGCGGGTTGAACCACCGCATACTCAATTTATTTGTAGTTGAAAAATTGCGCAGTTGATTATCCCGTAGTTGCAAAACCGCGAGATAAGCAATTCCACAGTTGAATTACCATGTTACGTTACGTTACGTTACGTTACGAAAAGTTGCGCGGACATTACATAATGTCAAATTCCTTGATTCCTCACAATTTGCAAATCTGCATGCATCCTTTCTTAATGAATTCTAACAGCATAATTTTAATGTTTCTATATTTTATATTTAAAACGAAGTGAAATCATTCTTTGGAGTAATTTGACATGGAACTCCAACCACTTTTATGAATTACATTTGGCATTTCAATAAATTTCAATAAACAAACAAACATTCCAACAAAAAAACAAATGTCCTAACCCTAATTCCATTTAACCACAACTCCAACAATTGGAATTGCATGTACGAGTGTAACTGCAACAATCCGATTTTCATGGTAGTACAACTGCGTAAACGATGCTGCACGATAATGCAAGTCGAAGAAATCTCAATAACCTGATTTTTTCTTTCCTTTTCTGAGATTTCTTCAAGTTGCATTATCGCGCAACGTCTTTCAACATAGTTGTACTACTGCGCAAATCGGACTGTTGCAGATGCACTAACGCGCAACTCCAATTGTTAGACTTTAGAACCGCAGTTGAATATACGCGGAATGATTGTGCGCGCTTTTTCAACTCGCGGCAAGTATACCATCCCTTAAAATGTCTTCAGACTTCAAACCACTGCTGCCAGTAGTTGCTATGGTAACGTGTGTTGTATGTTACGGTCACATCTTGTACGTGACAACACTGAAGCGACCGTACGTTACGAATTTTATCAAACATTAATTTACAAATTTTACCAAATTTATCAAAGATTCTCAAATTTCTCTGAAATTTCTCAAAGACTTTCAAATTTCTCTGAAATTTATAAAAGATGCTCAAATTTCTCTGAAATTTGATCAAAAATTCCCAAATTTTTCTGAAATTTAATCAAAAATTCCCAAATGTCTTAAAAAACTCTCAAAATTGCCCAAA